>JBBPBX010015389.1:27416-49535 GCA_038048925.1 Garcialebias charrua | reverse complement strand
GTTTGATTTGGTCTTTGAAGAACTAGCAAGTTTTCAAATGTCTCGCTGTGTGTTGTTGGCAGACATGTAGAGGTTCAAGTGTTTGGAGACATGCACGGTAACGCCGTCTATCTGTTTGAGAGGGACTGCAGCGTCCAGCAGAGACATCACAAGATCATAGAGGAAGCTCCAGGGGTGAGTGGAGTTCACAGCTGTTTACATTTAAAACAGATGTCCGTTTGACACGGTTTAACCAAAACAGAGGGTTTATATTCAGCATCTTTGTCACATGAGACATTTTAAATTCAAAGATCCGGACTTGAAGTTGAGGTACTTTTTGTGAAGTAATCCTTCCATCGTTGTGTAATTGTGACATTATTTTCTTCTTAATATTTGTTTTTAGTCCCGTGAATTATTTGAGTAAAAACATGATTTATTTATTTATTTTAATTTATTCATTTTAAATTAAAACGCAAAACAATTTCACATATTGTATGAAAACAAAACATAAAATGAAAGGTAGCAGAAAGAAGAAGAATCTTATTATACCTGCCCCTTTTTTAAAACAATCAATTGAAAAATCAATTCAAACAATAATCATCTATAAATAACAGAACAAAATGAATAACTCATCCCAATTTTCAATTTCTAGTACATTTCACATTTAACTAATTTATGTGTTTTTTCAACAATTTAGTTTTGATCATTCTCTTAAACATAAACATTGAATTAGCTTTTTTTTTTACATCATTTTCCAAACCATTCCACAATCCAATTCCCTGTATTGAAGTAGATCGTCCCTTTTAATCTGGTTTTGTACTGTGGTTTTACAAAAATCTCTGTTCCCTTAAGATTGTAGCAACTTTGGGATTTAACTGCAGGCAGCTTTTTGTGGTCAGTGAGGCTTCAAAAGCGTGAGGGATCTTAAGAAGCATTTTGTTTTGAAGCTTTTTTCATGAATCACAACAGGTTACCAGCACCTTCTTCACCTGAGGTTTAAATTATGTGGATATGTTTTATAGACACTTGTGAACATGTTTATCCTTTACCTTCCTCCATATTTCCACCTGGACTTTCTCAGCCTGGGATAAGCCCTGAGGTTCGGAGGAAACTTGGAGAGGCAGCTGTCAGAGCAGCTAAAGCCGTGAGCTACGTTGGAGCAGGTGAAGACACGCAAAGCTAAACTCCTCCCACCACAGCGACTTATTACACACACCCACTACAAATGTTGTGATCCATTCCTGCAGGTACTGTGGAGTTTGTAATGGACGCTCAGCACAACTTCTACTTCATGGAGATGAACACGAGGCTGCAGGTGGAGCATCCCGTCACCGAGATGATCACTGGAACCGACCTGGTGGAGTGGCAGCTCAGGGTGAGACGGAGAGCTGAAAACTCTCTGGAAACCATAACTTATACTAAAAGTTTAGTTTATTTTGTAATAAAAATCTCTTCCAGGTGGCAGCAGGGGAGCCCCTGCCCTGCCCCTCCTCCAGGACGACATAACCCTGAGGGGCCACTCGTTTGAGGCTCGTATCTACGCTGAGGACCCAAACAACGACTTCCTTCCGGGAGCGGGGCCTCTGCTGCATCTGTCCACGCCTTCAGCAGACCAACACACACGCATAGAGACCGGGGTCAGAGAAGGTACGTGTACCCCCATTTGAGAAACAGTGCCTAACAGAGCAGACAAAAACATTAAACTCCAGCTCTTTTTTTTTCAACCACCTCATTTAGCAGACAACAGTCCAGTGTTAGTGTTAATGTTTTTGTCTGCTCTGTTAGGCCACTAAGCCTAAAATGTCTCAGAAATATGTTTAACATTAAACGATAAAACTTAATTATCCCCTATACTGCCTACTCCTCCACAAACGACAAATGCTCATTTTGGTATGTATTTGTGTGAGACCCGTTTTGTCTTTGAGTATCAAATATTTTTAAGTTTAGTATTCCACTGTATCTCAAATGGGGGTACACGTACCCCTTGGGGTACTTGGAAACCTTGTGTAAAGTAATTTACATTTTTGACATATTAACACTTATGTTTAAACCCTCTAAAATGCAGAAAGAACCCCGATGGACATCCCCTCAAGCACTCAATCTCAAATCTTGGGATGCAATGGTAGCAGGAGTCCCTCTGAGTCTCTTTCTAATGATCAAAGGTATTTAATTTAAATATGATCAAAATTAGAGATGTAACAATTCATCTAACTCACGATGCGATGTGTACCAATTTTGCTGTTGCATGCTTTAAACAGATCAGTCAGACCTGGCCAAGACAGTCCCTTTCTCAGAGGCGGCGTTGGAGGTCGAGGTCTTCCTCTCGTGGACAAAGGTAAATTGTGATCAAAAGTATAATATTGACAGTATAAATGCAGCACGTTGCTTAGTCTGAACAACTTTTACTGACTTCAGCAAATGTCACATGTTCATTTTTCTTTTTTCGCCCCAGTTAAGCTAAAAATTGTGGTGCAAAATTATCATTCCCACTGCTTAAAATTATACCACCATTTACAATAGCTGCTGTAGAAATGTTCTTCTTTTGTGTTTATTTTTTAAACAGATCAGTCAGCCTTGGCCAAGACAGGCCGTCCCTTTCCTGGGTATGAGACGCGTCCTGGCTACAGGTTCACCAAAGACACCCGTGGGGTCCTCGAGCAAGTGTACCCAGGCTGAGTGCCCACATCCTGGCTACAGGTTCACCAAAGACACCCTGGGGGTCCAGTAGCAGCTGTACCCAGGCTGAGTGCCCACATCTTCTTTATCTTTTTGATTTTACAGGAAATCTGTATATAAATATTTAAAATTGATTTAAGTGCTTTAAAAGCAGAAATGGACAAGAATTCCTTTCAGTGTTGCCCAATGTTTGGGCCATTTTTTTTAATTATTATTGTCTAAGACAATAAAGCAGTTTTCTAAATTTCTGGTCTCTGTTGGATTCTTCCTAGCTGACTGTGTTGTAAACATGTAATGTAGATTAAATTATTTTTCAGACATTTTTGTGATTGCTATGTTCATAGTGAAAATAGACAAGTCCAATTAGGGTGGCACTGTTATATGATGAGATCACATCAGCACCTCAATACTTGAAACAGTGATCAAAATGTATTTTTGTGTCAAACTGTTAAAATGCAGGACTTAATATGTTGAGAAATCTGACGTGGAAATGGCGTTGCTACCTCAACGTTGATTAGATTTGCAAAATCTAAACCAAAATCAATATTGAATAAACGTTGGCAAATTCACCTATGTTGAGAAATCTGACGTTGAAATGGCGTTGCTACCTCAACGTTGATTAGATTTGCAAAATCTAAACCAAAATCAATATTGAATAAACGTTGGCAAATTCACCTATGTTGAGAAATCTGACGTTGAAATGATGTTGCTACTTCAACGTTGAGAATCTGACGTAGAAATGATGTTGCTACTTCAACGTTGATTAGATTTGCAAAATCAACACAAAATTCAACGGTTATCCAACACGACCGTCAGATGTTGATTCAACGGTGACTAGACGTCAAAATGCCAGCTGGGAACTGTTCCACGCAGAAATTTTTTGGTTGAGAAATTATTCACAAGTTAAACCATGTAATGCAAAAGTATCAAGGTGTGAAAATATGACTTTATCTGCTGCAGGTAAGATAGTAACTGCTCATGGCTACTCCATACTCATTTCTTAAATATGCTGGTGAAGATGTTTTGCCAGAAATTTTGAATAAAGTAGATGCCATTTCCTGCATTCTTGTGTATTTTAACAAGTTGTTAAACATCTATGTTTACCTACATGTAAACATGATTCACTAACTATTTTAGAGACATCTAACAAAATAAAGTCAGGTCCTGTGGACAGATTAAAAAATTGTTGAAATTATTATTGATCATGAATCAGGATATTTTAGAGACACCTCATTTAACTAGTATAGACATCATCCTGTTTTTAAATTCACTCCTGTGGCTAAGATTCATTCAACCTTTATTTAGTCAGGTAAATCTTTTGAACCTCATGGGCTCATTTACGAACCCATGAGGTTCAAAAGATTTACCTGACTAAATAAAGGTTGAATGAATCTTAGCCACAGGAGTGAATTTAAAAACAGGATGATGTCTATATGAAGATTAATGTGATACTTTATCACAGTGACTTTAGGGGCAACTGACTTTTATTTTGTTAATTTTTATTTAGTTTTATTTGTAACACAACATGCCATTTTACTAAACAATGGTTACACTGCATGTATAAAAATATTAACTTTACCCACACGTTGGAGGAGTTACTTCCACTTCCCTCACGCTCTGTCGCGCTGCAGACAGAGTTTGTTTTTGTTTTTTTACAGAGTTCGCTGTCGTCTCCGCCCCCTGTCTATCCTGAGGTTGTGATTGGCCAAATGACGCGCTCCACCAAAGATGTTTTATTGTCGTGAAGATGCATTACTCTTTCTTGAAATCCAGTCGGGGGAAATGATGCATTCTAATCTGCCACAGGTCTTTCAAGTGGAGAAGACGAAAATAAGTTCCGGAACGCACCTTACGCTTAAAAAAAGTCCCGGTACTCTCAGGGTTAAATTTTAGAAGTGGCGGAACTAGGTACCGGTGAGTTCCGGCCCACTTAAAGCACTGGGTCAATGGATAAAGCGCTTGCCTTCCGTCCCAAACTCCACGGGTTCAATTCCCGCATGGTACAACTCTTTTTTTTTTTATTCATTCCAGATTAAAAACACACAAGAAAACTATTTACAAAAACAGCGTAACTCTTGGAAAAAGTAACTGCTGTTACAGAATTCAGATAAAAACAGAGCAGGTTTACTGGCTCTGCTGTCTGCCTCTCCACTGTGGGAGCAGGACACGAGCGCAGCTGCGCTGAAACCACGCCCACGCACTGACACGCCCCCAGCGTTCCAGGGCAAGGCAAAATCATGTTTTTTCATGATTTTTGAGACTTAATTTTATAAGGTAAACAATGTTTTTAATCAGTCAGATTTATATGGGTGATTAATAACACATATTTATGCCATGTGACAAACTAAAAACACACATTTAATTTCACTTTACACGGTCTTTAAGCAAAGGAGTGACAGCCTGAACGAGCCAGATGAACAATGTGAGACTACATTTTGTTTCCTTACATTACCAAAACCTCTCTTTACTTGATACGTTTTATGTATCCTTGCATGAAAGTACCGTATTATGAATTTAGAAAGTGGCTGCTCAGCTAAAATGTATTTACATGGGGTCTGGTCCCATGTGACTTGGTGGACAAGTCCCCCTAGTGGTCTGCTGAACTTCTGATTTTTTTTTTTTTGAGTTTGCAGCATCTGAGGTGCAGGTGAGGGACCAGACAAAGTGCAGCCCAAAACCCCTTATGATGAGTGAAATAAATGGACTAAGTTTTCCCTCGCCCGGACGCGGGTCACCGGGGCCCCACTCTGGAGCCAGGCCCGGAGGTGGGGCACGCTGGCGAGCGCCTGGTGGCCGGGCTTTTACCCATGGAGCCCGGCCGGGCACAGCCCGAAGAGGAGACGTGGGTCCCCCTTCCCATGGGCTCACCACCTGTGGGAGGGGCCAAAGGGGTCGGGTGCAATGTGAGATGGGTGGTGGCCGAGGGCGGGGACCCTGGCGGTCTGATCCTCGGCTACAGAAGCTGGCCATTGGGACATGGAATGTCACCTCTCTGGTGGGGAAGGAGCCTGAGCTAGTGTGTGAGGTTGAGAGTTTCCGACTAGAAATAGTCGGACTCACCTCAACGCATGGCTCTGGCTCTGGAACCAGTTTCCTTGAGAGGGGTTGGACACTCTTCCACTCTGGAGTTGCCCCTGGTGAGAGGCGCCGAGCAGGAGTGGGCATACTGGTTGCCCCCCATCTTGGTGCCTGTACGTTGGGGTTCACCCCGGTGAACGAGAGGGTAGCCTCCCTTCGCCTACGTGTGGGGGGACGGGCTCTGACTGTTGTTTGTGCCTATGCACCAAACGGCAGCTCAGACTACCCACCCTTTTTGGAGTCCTTGGAGGGGGTATTGGAGAGTGCGCCTCCTGGGGACTCCCTTGTTCTACTGGGGGACTTCAACGCTCACGTGGGCAATGACAGTGAGACCTGGAGGGGTGTGGTTGGGAGGAACGGCCCCCCTGATCTGAACCAGAGTGGTGTTCTGTTATTGGACTTCTGTGCTCGTCATGGATTGTCCATAACGAACACCATGTTTAAGCATAAGGGTGTCCATATGTGCTCTTGGCACCAGGACACCCTAGGTCGCAGTTCGATGATCGACTTTGTTGTCGTCTCATCTGATCTGCGGCCGCATGTCTTGGACACTCGGGTGAAGAGAGGGGCGGAGCTGTCAACTGACCACTACCTGGTGGTGAGTTGGCTCCGATGGTGGGGGAGGATGCCGGTCAGACCTGGCAGACCCAAACGTATTGTGAGGGTCTGCTGGGAACGTCTGGCAGAGTCTCCCGTAAGACGGAGCTTTAACTCCCACCTCCGGGAGAGCTTTGAACACGTTCCGAGGGAGGCGGGGGACATGGAGTCCGAGTGGGCCGTGTTCCGCGCCTCTATTGTCGAGGCAGCTTATCGGAGCTGTGGCCGCAAGGTTGTTGGTGCCTGTCGTGGTGGCAACCCTCGAACCCGGTGGTGGACACCGGCAGTGAGGGATGCTGTCAGGCTGAAGAAGGAGTCCTATTGGGCCTTTTTGGCTTGTGGGACCCCGGAAGCAGCTGATAGGTACCGGCAGTCCAAGCGGCATGCGGCTCGGGTGGTTGCTGAGGCAAAAACTCGGGCGTGGGAGGAGTTCGGAGAGGCCATGGAGAATGACTTCCGTACGGCTTCGAGGCGATTCTGGTCCACCATCCGGCGTCTCAGGGGGGGAAAGAGGTACGCGACCAACACCATTTATGGTGGGGGTGGCGTGCTACTGACCTCAACTCGGGATGTTGTGAGTCGGTGGGCGGAATACTTCGAAGACCTCCTCAATCCTACTGGCACGTCTTCCACTGAGGAAGCGGAGCCTGGGGACTTTGGGTCGGGTTCTCCGATCTCTGGTGCTGAGGTCGCCGAGGTGGTTAAAAAGCTCCGCGGTGGCAAGGCTCCGGGGGTGGATGAGATTCGCCCGGAGTTCCTTAGGGCTCTGGATGTTGTAGGGTTGTGTTGGCTTACGCGACTCTGCAATATCGCGTGGACATCGGGGGCAGTTCCCTTGGATTGGCAGACTGGGGTGGTGGTTCCCCTATTCAAAAAGGGGGACCGTAGGGTGTGTTCCAACTATAGGGGGATCACACTCTTAAGCCTCCCTGGTAAGGTCTATTCAGGGGTTCTGGAGAGGAGGGTCCGTCGGATAGTCGAACCTCGGATTCAGGAGGAGCAGTGTGGTTTTCGTCCTGGTCGTGGAACACTGGACCAGCTCTACACCCTCAGCAGGGTCCTGGAGGGTGCGTGGGAGTTTGCCCAACCAGTTTACATGTGCTTTGTGGACTTGGAGAAGGCATTCGACCGCGTCCCTCGGGGGGTTCTGTGGGGGGTACTCCGGGAGTATGGGGTACCAGGCCCTTTGATAAGGGCTGTTAGGTCCCTGTACGACCGGTGTCAGAGCTTGGTCCGCATTGCCGGCAGTAAGTCAGGCTCGTTTCCGGTGAGAGTTGGACTCCGCCAAGGTTGCCCTTTGTCACCGATTCTGTTCATAACTTTTATGGACAGAATTTCTAGGCGCAGCCAAGGTGTTGAGAGGATCCGTTTTGGTGACCTTAGAATCGCTTCTCTGTTTTTTGCAGATGATGTGGTCCTACTGGCTTCATCAGTTCGTGATTTACAACTTTCACTGGAGCGGTTTGCAGCCGAGTGTGATGCGGCCGGGATGAGGATCAGTTCCTCCAAATCCGAGGCCATGGTCTTGAGCCGGAAAAGGGTAGCATGCCCTCTCCGGGTCGGGGAGGAGGTCCTGCCCCAAGTGGAGGAGTTTAAGTATCTCGGGATCTTGTTCACGAATGAGGGAAAACTGGAGCGTGAGATCGATAGGCGGATAGGTGCAGCGTCCGCAGTGAAGCGGGCGCTGTACCGGTCTGTCGTGGTGAAGAGAGAGCTGAGTCAAAAGGCAAAGCTCTCAATTTACCGATCGATCTACGTTCCCACCCTCATCTATGGTCATGAGCTTTGGGTTATGACCGAAAGAACAAGATCTCGGATACAAGCGGCTGAAATGAGTTTTCTCCGCAGGGTGGCTGGACTCTCCCTTAGAGATAGGGTGAGAAGCTCAGTCATCCGGGAGGGACTCGGAGTAGAGCCGCTGCTTCTCCACATCGAGAGGAGCCAGTTGAGGTGGCTCGGGCATCTGGTTAGGATGCCTCCTGGACGCCTCCCTGGTGAGGTGTTCCGGGCATGTCCCACCGGGAGGAGACCCAGAGGAAGACCCAGGACGCGCTGGAGGGACTATGTTTCTCGGCTGGCCTGGGAACGCCTTGGGATTCCCCCGGAGGAGCTGCTCCAAGTGGCTGGGGAGAGGGAAGTCTGGGCCTCCCTACTTAGGCTGCTACCCCCGCGACCCGACCCCGGATAAGCGGAAGAAGATGGATGGATGGATGGATGGAGTTTGCAGCATCTTATTCACAGTTGTTTAGGTGTTTTGGTATTTGCTGCACTTTTTCTTAGTTTTCATTTTTGGGTTCTGTGTTTCTTTATCTATTTTCTCTGATTTCAGATTTCTTCTGCTGCTTTTTTATTTTTTTTATTTTGGAGTTTGCATCACTTGTGTTTGCTGTGCATATTAACTCTTTGCAGCTTGTTTGCACCTGTCACCCACTGTGGAGGCAGGACTCCTCAACGACTACCGGTAGTCGTGAAAGACGTACCTCTTCTGATGTCAATTGAACTAGACTTTAATAATAGAAGCTCTAATAAAAAAGTGAACCATCATCTAGTGGTCAAATATAAAAATCAAAAGTTTGGTAACAAAGGTACAAAGAATTTTTTTTGCAGAAAGGAATGTGTTATTTTATATGAGATGAGATTAAAAAAGACAAAGCAAGAGTTATTATTTACAGCTAAACTGCTTTCATCTGGTGTGGATTTTCATGTGTTTGTTTAAATGTGACTTCTGTCCAAACCTGCGTCCACAAAGATCACAAGCAAATGCTTTCTGTCCTGTGTGGACTATCATGTGTGAGTTTAAATTTGACTTCAATCCAAACCTTTGTCCACAAAGATCACAAGCAAATGCTTTATGTCCTGTGTGGACTACCATGTGTTTGTTTAAACTTGACTTCTGTCCAAACCTTTGTCCACAAAGATCACAAGCAAATGCTTTATGTCCTGTGTGGACTACCATGTGTTTGTTTAAACTTGACTTCTGTCCAAACCTTTGTCCACAAAGATCACAAGCAAATGCTTTATGTCCTGTGTGGACTACCATGTGTGAGTTTAAACTTGACTTCCGTCCAAACCTTTGTCCACAAAGATCACAAGCAAATGCTTTCTGTCCTGTGTGGACTATCATGTGTGAGTTTAAACTTGACTTCTGTCCAAACCTTTGTCCACAAAGATCACAAGCAAATGCTTTCTGTCCTGTGTGGACTATCATGTGTTTGTTTAAACTTGACTTCTGTCCAAACCTTTGTCCACAAAGATCACAAGCAAATGCTTTCTGTCCTGTGTGGACTATCATGTGTGAGTTTAAACTTGACTTATGTCCAAACCTTTGTCCACAAAGATCACAAGCAAATGCTTTCTGTCCTGTGTGGACTATCATGTGTTTGTTTAAACTTGACTTATGTCCAAACCTTTGTCCACAAAGATCACAAGCAAATGCTTTCTGTCCTGTGTGGACTATCATGTGTGAGTTTAAACTTGACTTATGTCCAAACCTTTGTCCACAAAGATCACAAGCAAATGCTTTCTGTCCTGTGTGGACTATCATGTGTTTGTTTAAATTTGACTTATGTCCAAACCTTTGTCCACAAAGATCACAAGCAAATGCTTTCTGTCCTGTGTGGACTATCATGTGTGCGTTTAAATTTGACTTCTGTCCAAACCTTTGTCCACAAAGATAACAAGCAAATGCTTTATGTCCTGTGTGGATTATCATGTGTTTGTTTAAACTTGACTTCTGTCCAAACCTTTGTCCACAAAGATCACAAGCAAATGCTTTCTGTCCTCCTGTGTGGACTATCATGTGTGCGTTTAAACTTGACTTCTGTCCAAACCTGCGTCCACAAAGCTCACAAGCAAATGCTTTATGTCCTGTGTGGATTATCATGTGTGAGTTTAAATGTGACTTTCGTCCAAACCTTTGTCCACAAAGATCACAAGCAAATGCTTTCTGTCCTGTGTGGATTATCATATGCGAGTTTAAATATGACTTCCGTCCAAACCTTTGTCCACAAAGATCACAAGTAAATGCTTTCTGTCCTGTGTGCACTATTATGTGGTTGTTTAAACTTGACTTATGTCCAAACCTGCGTCCACAAAGATCACAAGCAAATGCTTTCTGTCCAGTGTGGACTATCATGTGTGACTTTAGATCCCCCTTACGGTTAAATATTTTTCCACAGTCTTCACAACTAAACAAGTTCTGTCTTGACTGTTTTTTCTTGATCGAACCTCCAGTTTTTTTCACTTTTAAACGTTCCTCGATAACCAAACAACTTGAAGACGTCACTGACTGACTCGTCTTGTGAAATTGTTTCCCATGCTCAATGAAGCTGCAAGATTTGTTGACAGTGTTTACATCTGACTCAGGAGCTCTGCTCTCCTTCCAGTCTTTGTCACCGTCTTCAGGTTCTGACCCAGAGTCTGATAAGTCTTTTAGCTGAGAGTCAGAGTCCTTCACCTCATCACCTTCATCATCCTCACTGACTTCAGTCTCTGAAGAGCTGCAATCATCTCCATAAGTATTTAGATCTGGGTTCCTGGTAGTTTCTCCTTCTCCACAGTCCTCTCCACCAGTTGCTGCTTTCATCTGGTCAGCTGAGCTGCTGGTTGGAAGATCTTCCTCTTTTACTTGGTGCTGATGAAGCTGTAAAAACAGAGGCTTCTCTTCATCTTCCTCATTCTTCCAAGGAACAGCAGTGAATGCAAACCCGGTGTCATCAGTCTCCTTTTTCACACAAAACTGCTCTCCCTCTTGACTGGTCCACAGTTCCTCCTCATCCTCCTTTATGTTGAGGGTCACTGGATCCTGTATGTCCACACCAAGCATCCGAACTTCAGGTGCTTCTTCTTTAATCAGCACCTTTTGCTGAACATCTGCAGGGACCACTGAAAACATGAACATCAGGCACAATTACAGTATAACTTTATATTCACACATACAGTGGTGCTTGAAAGTTTGTGAAGCCTTTAAAACTTTCTAAATTTCTGCATAAAATGACCTAAAACATCATGAGATTTTCACACATGTCCTAAAAGTAGATACAGAGAACCAAGTTAAACAAATGAGAAACATTTTTTATACTTGGTCATTTATTTATCGAGGAAAATTATCTAATATTACATGTTTTTTCCTGAGATTTGGCAAGCTGTTTGATCAATGATGCAATACTGTATTTTCCTCCCTATATGTCAGTTTTTTTGTGCATAATTTACATGTCCTGAGACTTACAGGCCGAAGCCACATATTTATGGATTTTTTTCCCATACAGTATTTATAAACCAGCAGCACAGTGGCTCAACTGGTAAAGCTGCTGCCTCTCAGCGAGCAGGTTCCCAGTTCAAATTCTGGTCAGAGGGGCTTTCTGGGTGGAGTTTGCATGTTCTCTCCGTACATGAGTGGTTTTCTCCAGGTACTCCTTTTTCTTCACACAGACCAAAAACATGCATGTTAGGCTGATTGGTAACTCTAAATTGTCCCTAGGTGGGAGTGCAAGAGTGAATGGTTATTTGTCTCATTTGTCTCCATGTGGCCATGTGATGGACTTGCGACTTGTCCAGGGTGTACCCCGCCCATCGCACAGTGATTGCTGGACATGGGCACCGGCGATCCCCGTGACCCAAAATGGAAGAAGCGGGTAAAAGATAATGGATGGATGGATTTATAAACCAATTATTGGCTGAGATATGACCGTTTTCATTCATTCTGACTGAAAAAAAGAGCAGTACTAGTATCAGCCATTTGATGGTAGCAGAGTAGTCGTATGCTTTGTATCATGTAATAGGTAAACGTGGCTACAACGACAAATTCGAAAAATGTTAAGACAGATACAACAGGACTTTACTTATTACCGGTACACTGTATTTTTTTTTTTCCTGGAACTTTTCTGAATTTTCCATGACCTGGATGACTGAGAATCTTCACCAGCTATTAATTATACAATTGGCTTGCCACGGTCTCCCCACCTTTGTTCTGCTCGCTGCTTGGACCAACTGTCAAACCAGCTGCACCGCCCCGGTGAAATGCAGATAATTTGACCATTAAAGTGCATTTATTAAGCAATCGTTAGACTGAGACACCTTTGCTATAATTTCGAGCAAACAAAAAATTGTTCAGGTGCTTTAATTGTTAAATTTCTCAGAAACGAGCAGCGTTCCTCCTTTTTTCCTCCCTCTGCGCGCTCCTGCAGCACAGAGTCAGCAAAACCATTTTTGAAATTCTGCTGATTTGACCATTAAAGTGCATTTATTAAGCAAACGTTAAACCGAGACACACACTTAATATAATTTCTAGCAAACAAATAATTGTTTTTAAGTGTTAATCTTGTTAAATTCTTGTTAAAGTGCTCCCGTGCATGCTCCTGTGGGTGCCATTTGGCAGTGCATAAATTTTTAGCACAACACCGACCCACATTTCCGTGCACAACTGCCAATGTGTCAGAACTCCTGCATACATTTCAAAGATAATAAAGAGTGTGGAGCTGCAATGAGCTGTTGCTGAGAAGTTAGAGGAAAAAACTGCGTGAGTATGATAAAGCTTGGGTAAGTTAATATTTATATGATTAAAAACAAAAAGATTTAAAGAGATTTAATTAAATGTAGTATAAAAATAAAATAAATAAATAAAAAACGAAATAATTAAATGTAATATTATTTAAAAGTCGTAAGTATTATTAAATACTATTAACTGACTTTTTTCTCATCAAACAAGCTGGAAGAAGAAACTTTGCAAAGTCTGGAATTGTTTGTTGACGAGTGTTACGAAAGTGTTGTCATGGGAAAATCTAATGCTACTTCCGGTGCCGCTGCTAGCACCCCGAATGCTAAAAGGCACAGACACGGTAGTTTAGATAGCGCTTCTTCACCGTCTACTGATAGTTCGGGCTTTAAAGAGATCCTGGAGTCGATTGACGGTAAATTAACTAGCTTGGACGCTCGTTTAGCACTGGTGGAATTGCTACACAAGGAATTCCAGGACTTGAAAATTTCTTTGGAGTTCAGCCAGCAACAAGTAGCATCGCTCGCTAGTGAAAACCAGCAGCTGAGGGGAATGGTTAAAACGCTCACCGAAGAGGTATCACAGCTATCCGGTGATAATAGAAAAATTAAGGAATCTATCCTGGAGATACAATCCCGGAGCATGCGAGAAAACATGGTCTTCTCTGGAATCTCAGAGAAAACAGATGAAGACGTCGAAGCCTCGGTTAGGGCCTTCATGCAGACTCAGCTGAAGTTGCTGAGTGATGTGGTCAATTCCATCACTTTTCACAGAGTTCACCGCCTCGGAGGTAAGAAAGCTGGGAACACTAGGCCGCGGCCGATTGTAGCCAGATTTGAACATTTTAAACAAAAAATACAGGTAAAAAGCCGAGGTAGGGAACTACGTGACACCAATTTCAGTATGAATGATCAATTCCCTGCAGAGATTTTAAGTAGAAGGCGCGTTCTGTTCTCGATTAGGAAACAAAATTTAAATGAAGGTAGAAGAGCTGCAATCTCGGTGGACAAACTGTACATCAATGGTCAGCTGTTCAGAGACCCAGAGGTTACTCCATGGCTATATTAGTCATCATTAAGGTAAGAATGATTTTCAGTTACTATTAATAATTAATATTATTAACTAGATATCAATATTACTTACCAGATAGATGTAATTTTTTTCAGCACAGCTCGATTGGTGGGTTACACAGACTGGTGGTACACGGTGGCATGGCAATTAATGTGGTAGGAGGGTTCTTTTTTTCTTTTTTCTTCTATCTGTTATCTTTTCGTGTTCAGTATGATTTCACTTTCTTTTTTTGTCTGTATTTTTCTGACTCAACATTTTTTAATACACAAGCACAAGGGCTTATATGCACTCATATCTGTTTAAACAAATACATGATAAAGGAATACATCACTGATTTATCGTTAAAAACAACACTTAGAATATTACTTAATGATATATAGTCAAACATAAAGGATTATGTGTTTACCTGGGTGTTTTATTATTTTCTATATTTGTGATAATGGGTGTAGTTTATCTATATTCTCACAGACACAAGTATGGACACTTTAAGGTTTGTCACATGGAATATTAATGGAGCCGGTAGCCAACATAAAATTTTTTAGAATTTTTAACCAGATTAAAAGATTAAAGGCAGATGTTGTATTACTCCAAGAAATTCATAAATTGGCCTCAACTGTAGATGAGCTAAAATCTTCAGAGTTTCCTAATGTATTCTCAGCCTGTTATAATTCAAGACAAAGAGGGGTGTGTTACGTGGGCACACTTTTTTCAGTCTTTTGTTTGTTTGTTATTTTTATTTTTGGCACCTTTTTGACGGTTCACTGGTGAAGGGGGCGGGGCTCAGCCACACAAGTGGTTTTAGCTGAGCTGGCAACACACCTGGGGGTGATGAGAAGATTGAACTGACGGTGATTCAGAGATGGATTGATGAAGTAGCGTGTGTTGGGAGCGGCTGTGAGGTTTTTGGGCTGTGGGAGCTGCTATGTGAAGACGTGTAAAAGAAGGAAATAATTTAAGAGACGTGCGGGTGGACTCTGGGGGGGAACAGAGTCCTCACCTCGGGCTGATCACCCAGAGGGGGAGCATCGGATGTTTTTGGCCGGGAGGAACAGGGTTTGTCCTGGATGAACAGGCTGGACGCTAGTAATGTACCGGGGAGTTTACACGCCTGCTGGCCGGGAGGAACAGGGTTTGTCCTGATGAACCGGCTGGACGCAGTAAGGCACTGGGGAGTTTACACGCCTGCAGAAAATCAACCACCTACAGAAAAATCACAAGTGGTGCGTTTTTAAGAGAAGAGGAAAACTATAAAGAAAAGCAAAAACAACAATTAATGAACAGATCATCTGACGGATGAAGCACCGTGAGGGCTCGCCCCTTTAAGGATGTCAGCTGGTGGAGAAACTCTGATTGGACATCTTAAGGCACTGGTTCTTAACCTGGGTCCGATCGAACCCCAGGGGTTCGATGAGCCGTTCTCAGGGGTTCGGTGGAGCCTCTGCTTACACACTTGTGTAAACACTGTTGTGACCGGTGTTGCCAAATAGAGTCCCACCCGCCCAAATCACTCTCTACCCGCAAAAGTCAGAAGGAAAATCGCGGTGAACCGCCCAATCTGGCAACACAAGATTCAGTGCAGTGATGCAGAAATATAACGCGCGCATGAAGTCAATGGCTGTCGTGTCGTATATGTAGAGGAAATCTATATATCGTTTGTGTAATTAAACACAAACGAGGTCAGTTTACTGACTTACCTATAGTTTTAGACGTGCAGGTATGAGCAGACTTTTATCTGCACAAACATGCCACCAAGTTCACGGGGTCTCAACTTTTTCAGATTAAATCAACAAATCTAACGATGTGATTAGCCAGAAATGTAACTTCACAGGAAACTTCAATTTATATTGGTCTACCAGAAAAATAGACCTTTTATTGAAACTATCACAAAAATTACATTAAACATTTGTATCGATATTAGCTCTGATTTAATAACTACGTTGACAAGAATTCAAATTAAAACAAACAGACAGTTGGACCTTTCTGTTGGCACATTACTTAAAGTTTAAATGCTTATGAAAAATAAGAAATAGGAAGGAGTACTGGAAGCTAAGTTAAGCTAAAGTTGGTTACTTTGAACCAGACTGGGTGACACCTTTTTCCCACTCGAGCAGACTGCTGGGCTCCCGCACGCTCAAACACACCACGACTCGTTACCTGTTGACGGTTCGTCTCTTGGAGATAAGAGTGGAGAAGTGTCTGGACACACACGTGGATGGGTTTGTCCACCGGCCGTCCAGTTGGAACTTCAGCGTGTGTGGCTGATTCACGATACGAGGAAACTCGCCTCCCTCGGCAGGAAACAACGGTCAAGCGCACAGACTGATTTTTCAAAATAAAACTTCAGAAAACAAATTCTTCCAGGAGATGAGTGAGTGAGTTACAGTAAGCTTTACTGTGACTCCAGCTGAAACGTGGGTCTAGTTGACACAATGACCGGAACGTCTCCAGCTTTCCCAGAGGAGGAAAACCAGTTGTGAGTTAGTTCTCTCCAAAGCACTAAAGAAAATGCAGGAAATGTCCCTTTATATGGGAGGCGGGGTCTTCCCCACCTCCTTAATAACTATTGGCTGGTTTAACAAAATAAAAGATGGAAGTTTAATTCCATAGGCAGAAATGTCTCTTGACGGACAACAGGAAAACTGTTTACATAAACAGCCAGATGGACTGGCCTGTTGAGTCTAGCTTGAAGACACAACAGAGAAGGAAGTGAACAGCTAACAGTTTACCCTGAACTGTGCCTTAGAATCAGAGCCTGCTTGCTCTGCAGAAATAAAACCAGCAGAAGGGTCAAACTCATGCAAGTAACAGATCATCATTGAAATGACAAAAATATACTGTAGATCAATTCTGAATTAACACACATTAAAGAGAAAGTTCAATCTGATTAATTAGTGTCCATTAATCCAAAATAATTGTAACAAATACATGGGCGTAGCCAGAATTTTGTGGGGGGCGGTTCGTTTTAAAGGAGAAGTTGACAATGCTAAACTAATGTGTCTGGATAGCTCAACTGATAAAGCGTCTGCCTTCAGTCCCAAAGCTCGTGGGATCAAGTCCCGCATGGTACAACGTTTTTTTTTTTTTTTTATTCATTCCAGATTAAAAAAGCACAAGAAAACTATTTACAAAACAGCAAGGAATAAAACAATGCATTAAATGAAAGGAATCAGACGAAGAAAATAATCTTATCTGCCCCTTCTCAAACTATTTTTTTTTCAAACACTCTTTTATTGGATAAAAAAAGAAGAATGTGTTAACCACAGCCTGTGGTTAACACATTCTTCTTTCTTCACAGGCATATTACCGTATTTTCTGGTGTATAGGTCGCACCGGTGTATAGGTCGCACCATCGAATTATCACCAATAGATTGGAAAAATCCCTAGATAGGTCGCACCGGTGTATAGGTCGCACCTACGTTTAGCTCTGCTGCAAATGTCTGCCGCAGGAGCGTACAGCAAGGCTTTTAAGAAGATTAACATTTAAAAACAATTATTTGTTTGATAAAAATTATAGCAAATATGTGTCTGAGCTGAACTTTTCCTTAATAAATGAACGTAATTGTGAAATGAGCTGGATTTTTTTTAAAAATTCACCGAAAGTGATAACAAGCCATATATAGGTCGCATCTGAGTATAGGTCGCAGGCCTTGAAAAAAACCATAAAAAGGTGCAACCTATACACCGGAAAATACGGTATTAATTATCCAATAGGAGGCTCGTACCTATTTGCTTAGTTAAATCCAGGTGGCGACTTTTGGGGGGCCAGGCTATACTGCCACTGATTTGAAAAAAAAATTACAATAAAGCATGCAATCAGATTTTGCAATGTTCTTTTTAACAGTGAAATTTAAATTTTCCCAAATATAGTTGTGATAATACACAAAAGTTCAGCCTAAATCCTATCTCACGGATACTGTTGCATTTGTTAGATCAAAATGTCATAAAGGAACTTGTGGTGAAGGCTTAAAGATATTGAGGAGACCTAAAATTCCTTCGATCTTGCAGAGAGCAGAACGCAAGCAGTAAAGAGGTGATGGATCCAAAGTCTTCTGCTCTGTCAGTTTGCTGCAGGCTCAGTTTCAGTAAGTCTATTACTGAAGCTGGATCTTCAAGCCAGAAATGTACTTTAAAAATGATGATTCAAGTTCAACTTCAAGGTTTTTTATTGTCATTCACATCACATGTGGTGCATGAGGTTGAACAAAATTGTGTACACAAGGTCCCAGTTACATCCAACAATAGCAAAAATATAAACTGTAGAAGAAACAGCTCTAAGGATCTAAGATATAAATTAAGAAATACGCAAAACACTTAGTGCAAAAACAATACGCCGAACAACAGCATCACGAACATGAGTCTGTATGAGCAGATGAGTACGAATGAACACAACAGTGTGAAATAAATCAGCAGCATGACATCAGCGGCATGGTTAATCAGCAGTACATTTCAACAATCAAAGTGGCATTACAGTGATTTTTATTTTTTTTCACAGTGATTCTCCTGATGAGGGATTTATGAGTCTAACAGCTTCAGAAGCTGTCCCTCTGTCTAGTAGTTCTACCCTTAATGCTCCACAACCTTCTGCTCAAGGGAAGCAGGGCAAAAAGTGTGTGTGCTGAGTGAGTGGGGTCCTTCATGATACAGGTGGCCCTCTTCCTTCATCTGGAGGTGTAGTGCCTGTGATGGTGGGGAAGATGACTCCAACAGTCTTCTGTGCAGCCTTCACCACTCTCCTTTCTGCAGCTGTGCAGCCTCTATGCCACACGTTGATGCCTGATATGATACGTAAAGAGAAAAGATATATCGCATGAAAACAGTCATCACCATTTAAGTGTTTTTAATCTTTGGCTTGCTGATTACCATTGAACGTTTTTAACTTTTAAACTCTTCGTGAAAGTGGCGTGTCATAAGTGCCCACTGCGACTGTGCAGCTATGTGGTTACAGCTTTAATTTGTTGTAAAGTGCAATCCAGCACCACTGAAGATAACTGTTGAAAGTAGGACTGGCTTGGTTAACATATTCTTTTATTCTTTCACATCTATCTCTGAGCTTGTCCACTCCTGTATTTGGCATTTATGACTCCACTTTAGAGACTAATCATACAAAGATCCTGCAGTACCGCTGAGTCAGACTTGGTAATTAATCAAAGTTAAAGAGAGACAGAAAATTAGAGGGCAATGAACAAAAATGGATGAAGAAAATGATCAAAGATTGGTGGGGGGATTCTGTGGAACATGTTAAATGAAAGATGAGTAAAGTGCTTATTAAAGGAGGAGGAGGCATCTTGTTGTCCTCTGAGGGGAGATGGTTTGCAAGAGAAATGATAAAAAGTAGATATAGAAAAAATAAGGTTGTGGACCTAATGAGAGCCGTCAGCAGCCAGGGTTAGAGACAGGTCACCAGGGTCATGCATTAAGGATGTGTGTGTAATGAATGTGGATAGTTTAGGTAAGGAGTTATCACCATGTCTGGAAGCTGTGTATTGTATGGCATTTTGCTGCACAAACACATGAAAGGAAATTATTACAAATCTTAAATACGATTACAGCAGTTTTGTGTCTGGACACCAAATTCCACGTAAATGCTTTGTTGGTCAGAGGATGCTGAAATGAAGTGTGGCTTCAAGCGTTTGATTTAAATAACTTGTCTAGCCGCTGACAAACCAGAAAAGTTAAAACATTCCATTTATCTCTAAGCTATGAGTTTTTATCTCTGTGTAATATATTTATTTTCAGTTTAAGTGTAAGATCCCCAAAGTGGATATGCACCTTTCAACAATTTAAGGGACTTATTAAGGTTTAAATAAAGAATAATATTTTAATGTAATTTTGGTCATGTAAACGGAAACTTTAATGAGACAGAATATAATTAAAACAAGAAAAGTTGTATACAGTAGCTATGAAAGAAGCAGAACCGGTGTAAATGAAAATAATAATAATCTAATTCATACAAGTACTCATATGCATCACATCTATTCAGTAGGTGCATTTGAAATTGTCAGAGTCAGTTTCTTTATTGTCATTCCACCACATGTGGTGGAACAAAATTATGTACATAGGGTCCCAGTTAATGGCAACACTTCAGTACAAGTAGTCCCCGACTTACAAGCGAGTTCCGTTCCTACGACTATCTTGTAAGACGAAATCTCATATGTCGGAACCCGAAACACGTGTTGCTCATAAGTCCGGATTTTCAGTCGTAAGTCGGAAAATTTATGCTAGCGCTACTATGAACACTCGTTTTTCATCACAAATGTTCATACTAGTTCATAAATATGATCATAAACTTGTTTCCAAACGGTTAGCTAACACACTTTCATCTAAAAACACATAAAAGTGCTGTATTTTTTTGTATGTTCTTTACAAATTCACTGCTCGTTCGCCAGCTCGTAAGTCCGGAACCTTGTATGTCAGGGCGCTCGTAACTCGGGGACCCCCTGTATATTTTCCACCAAACAGTGCATATATTCAATATTCATTAATAAATGTAACTGTTCTTGTATATTTTCATTTTCTGCAAACAATATGCAAATTCTAAACATTTTTCTTGATGTATTTAGTTATTTGGACATGTTAATATGGCATATCTAACTTGGTGAGGTTTTGAATGTATAACATAATGATTATTAACATCTGTATATCCATTTTTTATCCTGTCCCAAAGATAACATTTGATGATGTGCATTATTCGTGGCTGTTTATCATAGTTGTTTTCAGACCTCTGTCTCCAACAACATACAAAGAAGCTCTGAGTCCTGACGCCTGTGTTGCAAGATAATACCTTTTTCTGTTGGTGCCCTGCAGCACCTGTCAGGGTTTGATCTTTTATGTTACTCAAGTTTGCCCTTAATCTGCACAAATGATCTTGCTGAGATCAGATATCACTTTTACAATGGGAGCTCGTTGTTCTCTGACAGCCAAGTGGGTGAGAGACCTCCAGCTAAGCTGTCAGCCGCAAAGTGACTTTGAAATGGAGATGCTGGAGCTTCCTCCTGCAGCCCGCTACAAAACATCCTCTGCACCTTTTCCACTCTTCTGCTTTCTGTTTCTGTTCATGCTGTCCATATCCTTGTTTTATCTCTACTCCCCATCTGATTTACATTTTCCAGTGATCTGTCTACAACAATTTTATTATCTTTTATAGCTTTAAATAATCTCCACTACATTTTCTTCTTTTTTCCTTAAGTTTTTTTTGTTGATACTTCCTTTATATGCACCCACTCGTCTTGCCTGTGTCTGATGCCTCATTACCGCTCAGTGGACCTTAACATCTAATTGCCAGTGTGAATAAGGGGCTTTGGTGCCTTCCAAGTGTCATCTCTGTTTCTAGGTAATTACCCATTGTCCACTAGCTGCAGTAACAGGTAAGGGACTATAAAGGCTTAGCACTTCTTGCATGCTGCAATGCATGTTCACTCTTAAAATTAAACCCCGTCTCAGCCTTACTCAGATCTGCTGTTTACTTTTATCCAAACATATTACAGTACTGTTAACGCAATAATGCAAAAATACAATAATTTAAAAAATAATTAAAAGTTGGAGTTTTAAATCTTTCACATCAAATTCTTCTTTTAGCTGTCTTGTCTGTAGTTCACCCCTTTTCTGTCATCAAATTTTAACTAATTTAATCAATCTAAAAAATAGTGAATAGACATATTTTACGTAATTGTCTAATCAAATTTTTTATCATCTGAACACTCTAATCATGCTAATAAGAGGAGGAGCCTTTTAGTATGAGCTAAAACAAGTTTTTCTAACAAAATAGGTGCAATTTAGACCAAGTACATGTAAAGCATGTAAACAACATTTTTTTAAATTCCACCTTTATTTATACAGGTTAGCTTCATTGAGGCACGAGGACTCATTTACAAGAGAGACCTGTTCCAGACAGAACATATAAAGTACAGACAACAATAAAATAAAATAAAAATGCTGCCGCGGCATTTCCTGAATCGGCCGGAAGTTGCACAATTATGATTAAAAATAATCATTTTTATTAAAAATATTATTTATAAAGCCTTTAAAACAACCACAGCTGCAACAAAGTGCTGTGCACATGAAATTAATAACATTTAAACACACAAAAAAAAAAGAATTTTTTTTTTTTTTTCATATTTTTATTAAATTATTAAATATGATACGTTCGTAGGTCCGGGTTGCCGTAGGTCGAGGGTGCCGTAGGTCGGGGTTTCCTGTATGTATATATATATATATATATATATATA
>JBBPBX010015389.1:12223-27231 GCA_038048925.1 Garcialebias charrua | reverse complement strand
TATGCATATATATATGCATTATATATTATATGCATATAATATGCACTCAGAGAGACAAATGCAAACGGTTTAACCTGTTTTCGCCAGTAATGATTCATCCCTACAAACATGGCGGATCAACCTTCTCAATTTTGCTGTGATTTTATCTCTTTGGAATGCACAATTTAAATATTATTTTAAAAAGATTGTCAAGGTATTTATAGTATCACTTTGTATTACTGTGGGTACTGAATTAGCCTCTTGTTAGGCTGTGATGATAGTTTTGTTATGCATGCCTAGCTTATAGGAATCATTGTTTTGTGGAAACGAGGCATATAATTTTTAACACCCAACATATGGCAGGCAGTTAATTTTTCAGTTTGACTAATTATAATAGGCTGTAATGTGCAACAACAACAAAAATGTAATATGCTCAAACCAAACATACCAGCCAGTGGTCACCTTGGGGTGTTGCGCGTACAATGGTAAGAAATGCCCAGTTGGTTGCCAAGGCAACTGTGGCTGTCTGTTTAATCTCTGAATCATTTATTTAGTGCAACGCTTCAGCAATGCAGCTGATTCACTACAGAGAAGAAGGAAGAAAAGGAAAGAGCATAAAGTCAAAGGTACAACAAAGTAAGCCGTTTGAATGCTGCAAATGGGTATCAATTAGGCATGAAAGATGTATGTGATCTGACATACAGGTCAGCTGGACATAAGCTGAACAAAACAGAAATTAAAGATAAATAAATGAAAAAAAAAGACTATCTGAATAACAAGCTCTTCCTTACTGCGTGCAACTAAACAAAAGAACACGAGTGGTGTCCACAGAAGATGAATAGAGCCAGTGAGCCATCTGTTTGTTTTAAATCACAGATATGCTTTTAGTGCACAGCTTCTGAGACCGAAGCAATCTTCAGTGAAATCCTCAACTGAGATGTCGGCGCTTTGTAAACATCTGCCGGAGTTCTCTACACAGCGTTCTGGTAACTGTTCTTCTGGGTGAAATCCCACGAAACAAAGTGTTATTGTTGGGACTTTGGAGTTCTTTAAAGTAGAAACTAGATATATATATAATAATAATAATAATAATGTCTATTCCTGTCATCTGCGTATGTTCCCATACACAGACGAAATTCGTCTCTGCATTTAACCCAACCACCTACCAGGTGGTGCAGTGAGCAGCCCGAAAGCGCCCGGGGAGCTGGAGAAATAGGTGTGCACTCATAGACACCCCAAGCTGGGTAGTGGCCGGGGCGCGAACCCGCGACCTTCGGGTCCGTAGTCAAAAGCCCTGCCACTAGACCATATATATTTCTTCTGGTTTTTTTTAAAGAGGTTTTGTTGGTGTTTCGCTGTTGAATGGTTAAAATGCATTGCCATCACCATTTCTCTGAGTTTATGGCTTGGATTAATTGTGTGAACGCTTATGAAGAATTCACACTATTGGGATCCATTTGTCTTCCGTAGGTTTTTCGGCATCTTTCTCTTTCAACAATGTTTGTGCCGTTTCAACAAATCGTATATCAAAAACATTCAGCTCTTTCAGGACTTTTGGTATTGGTGCAACTTTAGCTTTTTGCAATATTTAGCCTTTTCCTACACTTTTTTTTTCTCATAGAAAATGAACTGAGCTCATTTTACACCCTTCAAATATTTAAAACTATCTGCACCATGTTCCTGCTCCTTTCACGTTTTGTTTTGGTTCAGCTTCTTTCAGCTTCCTTGTGCAATTTCTTTTAAAAAGCAGCTACTTTCTGCTGTTTTTTTATTTATTTTGTGCTCCTTTCAGGTTCTTTCTGTTAACTACAACATTCTTGTGCTTTTAACTTTTTTCTGCTCCTTTAAAGGAGAAATGTAATCAAATCTGAAAAAATCAATATAACAAGAATTTCATATAGTAAACAACACACATAAACATACTTAGTATGCTTTTTTCAAGTCAGTAGCTTAAAGAAATAGTTTTTTACATTTTTCCTGCTACATGCCGAAGTACAGTGATTTCTGTAGTAATTTTCTGGACGCACTTTTATGACACAATTAAGACCTCCTTTGCTATCTTACAATAACACTGAAGCTATAAACCCATCATTACTGTCCTCTTGTCTGTCATTTAAAATGGAAGCAGAAGACTTTTTTGAATCTGAAGGATATCACTTTAGTTTGTCAAAAACAGTTTGGTGATTTAGTGCATTAATGGGCATTTCTATCCTGGAAATACGAATAGCCGTGCGTTAGCCGCCGCATGCTAACGTTAGCATGCTAGCGCCGTATGCTAACGTTAGCATGCTAGCGCCGTATGCTAACGTGGAAGTGGGGGTGTTGAAAATGTCCTGAAACAGTTACCAATGTCTTGTTAAGCTCTGTCTTCCCCAGAACATAGTAGGATCTAAAATGATTTTTAAAGATGAAGGAGCAAGTTGAAACATGCTGTCTCCCTCCTTGCTAGCAGGCTCCATTGGGAGCTGCCTGGCTAACTAACTACGGTGGCCCTACACGGCCAAAATTCTACAGCGGCCGAATGCACAGGAGCGGTAAAAATACAATATAAAATTTTAAAAAAGTTTTAAAATCGATTTTGGGGCTTTTAGAATAGATTCTGAATCGCCAGGACTAAGAATCTTGATTCTTTAAAAAATAGATTTTTTTTGCTGCATCCCTAATTGCTACACACTGAAACCTTTTTGTCCACAACTAGATACACACACTAATATTACTGTATGAGGGACGACTCGTTGCACTGCCTATGTCATATTCAGGGGACGGAGAGCAGGCAGGGGGAGGGGGGTCAAAAACACCAGATGAGAATTTTTTCACTTTGCAAAGTCTAAATTTGAGTTAGGATGACATTTTTGACGTGAAAATTTCTCAACAAGCTTATTTTATGCTTTTCATTAGACTACTATTAGCTTAAAAACACTTTTCATTTCTCCTTTAAGCTTTTTTTAAAACTCATTTCAGCCTTTTCTGCTATTTCAGCTACTATTTAGCTGTTTTATACTAATTTTAGCCTTTTCAGCTTATTCCCATTTTTTCATATTTCCATTTCCTTCTGCTAATTTAAGCTTCTTTCAGCTTTTTTAGCTATGCTGTTTTTGCTCAATTCTGCTTCTTTCAGCACAAGTGGGCAAACGTTTGTGATCTTCTACTAATTTAAGCTTGATAGATAAGAAAGGGGACAAACTTCTGCTTTTTCTAACATGTTGATTTCTTCTTCAAGATTCAACGTGAACATGATGTTGCACTCAGGGGTGGGGGTGGGGGGGGCGCACTTGTTAAAGCCTGTCAGTGCATCCAGAGAATCATGTAAAGATTGTGAAAACATGACTTCTGGTTGGTGGCACATTCACTGCTCTGCCAGACATCTAATATATCTTTTAATTAAACATCATGGATGATTCTATGCAGCACTGTCTTCTCCTCAGTCCTCACTCACTCCATCCGTCTTTCATTTCCGCTGCTTTAATTTCATCGTTATGTCTCTAATTACCCAAAGAGATGTAAATCCACACTTTGCAGGGCCAGAAGGAGCTTTAGTTTGACCTATTCTCACTTCTGACATCTCTTTTCTACACTGTAAATGATTTTCGTTGTTTTTACAGTAAATTTACTGTTTTTACAGTAAATTTACTGTATTTGCAACAGTAGCTTAAGGCCGAGATACAGTGAAGCAGACTCCGTATACGCGCGTATACGCGCGTATACGCGCGTATACGGAGCGGCTGCTTCACTTCAGCTGACTTCAGCTCAGACGTTCTCCTTGTTGTAATATGAGCTGCTGCACACGAAGGGGACAACTGAGCTCGCTGATTGGTCACTTGCTGACACGCCTACTGAATTGATTGACAGCGCTCAGTCAGCTGAATGTGAAACCTAGTTGAAAGTGAAACCTTTAACATGAGCAGCTCGCTGCCGGACTTCTGGGGTGTTCTGATGCGCTGTTTCTACTATATATGTTATAAAAAGTTCTCTCAGAAATAAAAATAATAACAGGGAGCGCTTTTCCTGCAGCACACAGCCCACCAGGGGATATTAAAACATCGCCGCACCCAGGTAGGACCTGAATTCATTCATTTCAATCATCGAGTGAACGGAGGAAGAAGCGGTTACTTGACTTTAGGCAAAAAAACAAAAGAAAAGGCCCGATCAGCGATAAAGAAGGGGAATTTATTTCATTTGTGTAACATACAAAACAGTCCGGCGCCGGGAAGTTTATGGTCAGACACCGCGTATCGCGCACGCGGATCGCGTATGCGTAGTAAAAAAATACCTTTGCGCGTACTTGCCCTGAGGGGCTACGCGGGGCTACGCTGCGTACGGGGCGTACGTACGCTGCGTATTGGCGTATCGTGAGGACGCGCGAGTGTATCTCGGGCTTTACTGTAAATACAGTTTACAGTAAGTTACTGTAGATTTGATTGTTTTTACATCAATATTACTGTATTATCAACAGTAAAGTACTGTATAAACATTTACAGTACCTTACTGTTGATTTGCAATGCATTATGGGTATTTTTTGTGACTACTGTAAAAAATACAGTAATGAACCAACCGCCAAAAAAAAACGGTGTTCCTCCATCTTGACACTAGAGGCCGACAGGAATATTTCGTGCTCTTGGTTATTTTTATTCTTTTTTCTGCTTAATTTATACTTTATTTTTTTTTTTTTACTATTCAACTTCTATTTGAATCATATGGGAGGCAGTTGCTTTTTGTGAAGGAGATGTTCCTGTGTTATACACCTATGATGAGATGAGACACTTCTTCTTTATCTGGTAAGTGGTAAATTTTAATATTTAAATGAAACTCCTTTTCTAGTAGGCTAGCGTAGGGCTAATGATAGCTTTAAAAAAACTAATATGATTTTGACAGGCAGCTACATCAGTTTAGTTGCTGTTTCTCCTGAGTTAAAATTTGTTAAGTCATTATGGTTTCGCGGAATAAATGTTATAATCTGCAAGCTATAGCAAGACACAGATTACAAACAAACTCCTTGTTAGCATTGCTAACAAGGTTCCAATGGACACACAGTCTAACATCCGGAATGTTCACACAGCAGACAAATGCGACCCAAATCTGATTTTTTTTCCCTCCATGTGACCTATAGCTACGTTCCCATGCCTTTTCAGTATGTTACCAAATCGGATACATATCTGATATTTTTTTCAAAGTGACTGTTTTGTTTAAACCTTTTCCTCAACAGTCTAATTGTTTTTTCCCCTAGTTTTTAAATTACTGATCAATCTTAATTAAATGCCCACTATTTGTATATTCTATATCCTCTTATTGTTCAGGTTTCCACTGCCCAGGCAGATGCTGAGACACATATCTCCCTCCCCAACACACCAGGACTAATCCTGCTAGGTAAGATTGTTAGATTTTTAATGTACAAATCAGATGTTTAGTGCAATATTAAGCATAACCTACACATTTTTTGTAAACCGTAAAGTGTGATATTTAAATGTCTTTTTTAGGAGAATCACTTCTGACCACAAAGAAGTGGATGCTGGCCCTGGAGGGTAATGTAGTCATTGAGCCAGGTCCTCTTCAGGTGGACTTCACCTCGGCCTTGGCTGTTCTTTTTGCATCTTTTTATGTTTTCAACATCGAGTACCAAGAGGATGCTGCCTCAACCTTAGAGTTCATTCAAAGGTCAGTAATGTTCATCAATTAAATAATAATGAATAATTATGCTTTGGAGTGCTACTGGACATTTAGCATCTTTACCAGCTGGTGAACTAAGTTGTTTACATTCTGGTTGTTCAATCCCATTGCATGAAGCATATATGTGGGAAAGTCTCAAAAGTCAAATATACAAGCGAACACATCTGTGCACTTGTGTGCTCACAAATCTTGCTGCCCACTCAAATGTTGATGTGCTTCATTGAATTTTGCTGCACATGCCCCCTTTATGCGATGGGATTCTCTTCATAAAAGATGACTGCTACTAACAGTTCACTTTCAAATGCTCAATTTGAAGACGTGCAAATGTATTTTAAATGGCATATAATTCACAATATTGCTGTCATTTTTGTGCAACGTCAAAGCTTTACAACAGATAAAATCCTACTCAATCATTATTTTAAGTTATTTCTACATTTATTTATATGCAAGTCATAAGTTGATTTATTATAGTTTCAGAAATTAACATTGCATTAATAAAAGTCAAATTTGCACATACAAAGACTTAAAGGCTTAACCTTTTTGAATTAATGCAAATTAAGCACCTGATAATAATTCTACATATTGTAATCTTCTTAGGTTAAGTGAGAAAATTTATTCATAGACAAGTAATCAATGATTCATTGATTGTGTCAAAGTTGTTTCATTCAAGTCCTTGGGCTCCAGGAAGAATAATCTCTGCCTTAGCAGAGAGTAATGGGGGACCCTAAATAAAAACTAAAAGTCAAAACCAATGTAACAGTTAACTTTTTTTGTTTAATTTTCATAGGTTTCTCGTCAGGATAAATCCTGAAAATTCAAAGTGTTCCTCCAAGTTCCAAGTAAGCAAGAAGACCGGAAAACTGGTTCAGAGGAAGTCTGTGGCCATGAATCCTCATGTTGCTGCCTTTGTCAAAGAATATGCAGACTATGATTGGCAAAATCATTAAGGTAAGTGTTTGGGTTTGTCATGTAAATAACAACTTTTTGTAATAATGTAGAAATTCTTGTAGGGGTTGTATTGTGCAAAATCAACATTTTTGATCTTTATATAATTGTCATTCCTTCATCAAAAACATCCCCAGAGTGTTGCTTTGACCCATTCATGCATGTTTGAGAAATTTGAATCTCCTGTGATAGCCAAGATGGTCTAGTGGCAGGGCTTTTGACTACGGATCCGAAGGTCGCGGGTTCGCGCCCCGGCCACTACCCAGCTTGGGGTGTCTATGAGTGCACACCTATTTCTCCAGCTCCCCGGGCGCTTTCGGGCTGCTCACTGCACCACCTGGTAGGTGGTTGGGTTAAATGCAGAGACGAATTTCGTCTGTGTATGGGAACATACGCAGATGACAGGAATAGACATTATTATTATTATTATTATTATTATTATTATTATTAAGTGTAGTGTTCTCGATGTGTCGTAACCCCAGATTCCATGAGCATAGGTGCATTCTTTTAAGGCTATTGCTAGTGATTTTACCCCTTTGCACGCATGTGCAGCTGAAAACTGAAAACTTGTAGTCATTGCCCACCTGCTGTGTGAACCCCACCCCGGTCCATATAAATAGCGATGGGCCCAGGGTTTGACTCCCTGATAATAAGATTTTTCTTCAGCTATGGGAGTCAGTCAGGCTCGAATCTTAAAGAGCTGCACCCATACTCATAGAATCTGGGGTTACAGTACATAACTAACATTATATTTCATATAGGCTTCGCCCTTTAAGGCTATCGCTAGTGGGTTAATAGGATGTAGTCTATTCCTCACTCTGTCCGTTCAGTACGACAGTTACACAACCATCTGCTTGTAATCCAAAAATGTTCAGGTCCCTTCTTCATTCATGCATAATTCCACACAGTTGAATCTGTGAGTGTGTGACATGCTGAGTAACAGAGGGACAACATTCCGTGTAGATCAAATTGTCCACAATAATGAATAAACAGGATGGAGATTTTTCTCAAAAACATCAAAATTATCACTCTTACCAGAAGTCTTCATTCAACCTTTATTTATACAGGCTAGCCTCGTTGAGCCACGGGGACTCATTTACAAGAGGGACCTGTCTCACTCACACCCAGGGTCAATTTAGAGTTACCAATCAGCCTAACATGCATGTTTTTGGACTGTCTGAGAGCAGAGTGTGTCAGGTATAAACTGGAGACATCTCGCAGTAAAAATGGATGAATGAGCATAGGGGTGTAAATTACCAGCTTTATCATGATACAGTATCGATTTGCTTGCATGCCGATACAATATTTCTTGATATCACAAAGTCTGTCACAATATGATTTTGTTTCTATTCGATTCACAAGTCTGTTATTGATATATTAGAATATCAAATGACTGTCTTATTTACATATAAACAAAACAATTAAAATATTATTTAACCATTTTATTTTTGTTATTACAGGCACCAGGCATTTAAATAAAATTAAAAATTAAAAAAACATTTTTCGTAGTTAATGAAAAAATAAAAATAAATTACCTGTTTAGTAACGTATAATCTCACATTTTTCATGTTTAAGTGCATTTTTTAATCAGTTAACTTAAAGTGCCCTGATGACTGGAAACCTGTCCAAATATTTTGGTCAATGTGAGTTTTTCCATATGTTTGTGCCTTAAACTTTTTATTCATATAAAAAATCATGCCTTTATTTTCCCAGGAGAATCACCAATACTGGTCTCACCAAGTCACTTCTCATCAACAGACTACATGGACAAACTCATCTTTCAACTCTACTTCTACTAAACAGTAGGACATTGTTCTAAAAGTCAAAAAATGCTGTTTTCTATGTTTTTGTATTGTTTATTCAGTAGTATATTGCAGAGTTGCATAGTTTTAAGATGTTATGTATTTATTGCTTTGTTAAATTGTTGATGTAGGTGTCACTTTTAATTGTAAAAAGACAAGAATCAACTTTTCAGATTTAAAAAAAATACTAAATAATGTTTTTATTTTGTCACTCCTTGTCATGAACTCTTTTAAAACTGATGTATTTTTATAAGTTGTTTTTGAGATATTACTTTTAAAAAGCTGAGTGCCATATGTTTTATTTTTTATAATTCAAAGTTTTTATTTTTGTGGTATCTGAGGTACCGTACTACTTCAATATCTAAAAAAGTTTAGTAGGTCCTCTGGATGGGTTCTTCTGTTTTAACTGTTCTCCAAGAGACTTTTTCAGTTGCAGGTATGCTCAGCCATCTAAGCACTGCTTCCATATGGTGGACAAACAGGTTCAACAATCAAAACTGCTCACATGCAAAAGAGGACCATCAGCCTAATGACTAATTATCAAAGTCAAAAGTCAAGTCAAAGTCAAAGTCAACTTTATTGTCAGATCTGCAATATGTACTGTACAGGACATACACAGGACCGAAATTGCGTTTCTCTCAGTCCCTCGGTGCAACAGTAAACATCTAAACATTGAAACACTGAAACATATAATAATAGACATAAGCATAAAATAGTAAAACTAACACTGTCCTGAGTTTTTTGCATAGTGGTATAAGAGTATGAAAATTTACACCAACTCTAAAACTAAAACATTAAACATTTAATGAACATAATACTGTCCTGAGTTTTTGCATACTAGTATAAAAAAAGAGTATAAAAAGTATAACTAAAATAAACTAAAGGTTTCTAGCATTGACATTTGCAAAGTGGCAAAGCAGCGTATGAGTTAATGTACACAGTATATGTATGAGGTAGTAGTTGATGTTGTTATAGAGGCAAAAAGTGGCATATGCAGTAAGGCACATTGGGCATCCCTAAATAAGACCGTTCAGAGCACACTGTATATGTATCAGCAGTGGTGTAGATATTAGAGTAGTGTAAATGTAAACAGTAGTAATTACATGTAAGCAGTAGTAAAAAAAGTAAACAGTATTAGTAAATGTAAACAGAGAATGTAAACAGTATTATGATTATAGGCAGTGATGTTATTAGTGCTCTGATGGTCGGTTATTATTCACAGAAGGCTGAGTCATACTCACAATAACAGTATTGTAAGAGGGGGACAATTGGACACCGAAACCCTCCCTAGTTTACTGACAGGTGGTTTCTCTTCACAAAAATGGCTTCCTTACTCCTCTCTGAAGCCAATATTCCTCTCTATCAAGGATGAGAACATCTTCATACCTGAAGAGTGACCTCTGCCCTGTAGATGAGTGTAAACTGCAGAGTCCTGGCCTGGTTATACATCGGGGAAACAAAGCAACCACTTTTCAAAGGAATGGCCCAACACAGAAGAGCTACATCAGTGTTTTTCAACTCTCGTCCGCGGTGGCCCTCACCCCGATAGTCGCTAAATGTTTTGAGAAACTGGTCATGTCCCACATCAAGGCAACCGTCAACATCAATGAGGACCCTCATCAATACGCATACCGTGAGAACCGATCAACAGAGGACGCCATTTCTTCCGTGGTCCACACTGCTCTCACCCACCTGGATCAGAAAGACTCATACGTGCGTCTGCTCTTTGTGGACTTCACATCTGCCTTCAACACCATGATCCCCCAAACTCTGATAGACAAACTATCTACACTTGGACTAAGCCCCTCTATTTGTAACTGGATACTAGACTTCTTAACAGACAGACCACAGTCCGTGAAGATCCACAACTTCTCCTCCTCCACCATAACCCTCAGCACTGGCTCTCCTCAGGGATGTGTGCTGAGCCCCCTTCTGTTCACTCTGCTCACATATGATTGTACAGCCACACTTCCAGGCTGTCATATTGTTAAGTTTGCAGATGATACAGCGGTGGTGGGATGCATCACAAACAATGATGAGTCCAGCTACAGACAGGAGGTGGAACACCTGGAGAGCTGGTGCAAAGAGAACAATCTTCACATGAATGTGAAGAAGACAAAGGAGATGATTGTGGACTTCAGAAGGAACAAACACACCCATGCCCCACTGAAAATAGGTGGGTCTGCAGTGGAAGTGGTCTCCAGCTACAAATACTTGGGTGTACACATGAATGATAACCTCAGCTGGAGCAACAACACCACCAGCCTGATCAAGAAAGGTCATCAGAGACTCTACTTCCTCAGACGGCTGAGACGAGCTGGTCTGAGCAGCCCAGTCCTCACCTCCTTCTACAGGTGTGCAGTGGAGAGCATCCTGTGCTCCAGCATCAACGTGTGGCATGGAGGCTGCACAGTTGAAGAGAGGAAAGCTCTGCAGAGAGTGGTGAAGGCTGCACAGAAGTCTGTTGGAGTCAGTCTCCCCACCATCACAGACATTTACACCTCCAGATGCAGGAAAAGAGCCACCTGCATCATGAAAGACCTCACTCATCCAGCACACTCACTCTTTGCCCCACTCCCCTCAGGACGGAGGTTGAGGAGCATCAAGTGTAGAACCACTAGACTGAGGAACAGCTTCTACCCTGAGGCTGTTAGACTCATGAATAAATAAAAATAAAATAAAAAATAAACACTGCAAAATATCACATCATACTGATGCTGATCTGTTTTCTTGTTGCTGTGTTCATCTGTGACCATCTGCTCATACAAACTCATGTTCGTGCTGCTGTTTATTACTAGTTGATGCTTTTCTTAGTTAGTTCCATCCATCCATCCATTTTCTTCCGCTTATCCGGGGTCGGGTCGCGGGGGTAGCAGCCTAAGTAGGGAGGCCCAGACTTCCCTCTCCCCAGCCACTTGGAGCAGCTCCTCTGGGGGAATCCCAAGGCGTTCCCAGGCCAGCCGAGAAACATAGTCCCTCCAGCGTATCCTGGGTCTTCCTCTGGGTCTCCTCCCGGTGGGACATGCCCGGAACACCTCACCAGGGAGGCGTCCAGGAGGCATCCTAACCAGATGCCCGAGCCACCTCAACTGGCTCCTCTCGATGTGGAGAAGCAGCGGCTCTACTCCGAGTCCCTCCCGGATGACTGAGCTTCTCACCCTATCTCTAAGGGAGAGTCCAGCCACCCTGCGGAGAAAACTCATTTCAGCCGCTTGTATCCGAGATCTTGTTCTTTCGGTCATAACCCAAAGCTCATGACCATAGATGAGGGTGGGAACGTAGATCGATCGGTAAATTGAGAGCTTTGCCTTTTGACTCAGCTCTCTCTTCACCACGACAGACCGGTACAGCGCCCGCTTCACTGCGGACGCTGCACCTATCCGCCTATCGATCTCACGCTCCAGTTTTCCCTCATTCGTGAACAAGATCCCGAGATACTTAAACTCCTCCACTTGGGGCAGGACCTCCTCCCCGACCCGGAGAGGGCATGCTACCCTTTTCCGGCTCAAGACCATGGCCTCGGATTTGGAGGAACTGATCCTCATCCCGGCCGCATCACATTCAGCTGCAAACCGCTCCAGCGAAAGCTGTAGATCACGAGCTGATGAAGCCAATAGGACCACATCATCTGCAAAAAACAGAGAAGCGATTCTAAGGTCACCAAAACGGATCCTCTCAACACCTTGGCTGCGCCTAGAAATTCTGTCCATAAAAGTTATGAACAGAATCGGTGACAAAGGGCAACCTTGGCGGAGTCCAACTCTCACCGGAAACGAGCCTGACTTACTGCCGGCAATGCGGACCAAGCTCTGACACCGGTCGTACAGGGACCTAACAGCCCATATCAATGGGCCTGGTACCCCATACTCCCGGAGTTCTTAGTTAGTTCTAGATGTTATTACTGTTTTTCTCTTTCATTTGTTGTTGGATGTAACTGGGACCTCGTGTACATAATCTCGTTTTCATCTCATGTACCACATGCGGTGCAAATGACAATAAAGACTCTCTGACTCTGACTCTGACTCTCAAAGGCACACTGTCTGCATCTTTTCCCTGCATCAGCACACTTGATTTCAATTGATTACAGACTTTTGTTGAACTGCAAAATCTGAATTATTATTATTATTGATATTATTATTATTGACATTATTATTATTGATATGATGATGATGATGATGATGATGATGATGATGATGACGATGATGAAAAAAAAAAAGTCTGTCCCAAAATAATTGTCCACATTTTGCAATGCTGTTATTGTGAGTATGACTTAGCCCTTTGTGGATATTAGTCGATAATTAGGGCACTAACAATAGATCATTTGGCTGATGGTCCTCTTTTGCATGTGAACAGACACTTTTTTTGAACCTGTTTGTCCACCATCTGGAGGACGAGCTTATAAGGATGAGCATACCTGCAATTCCTGAGACTGAAGATTTGTCTTGGAGGAGACATAAAACATTTCAATAAAGTAGGAATGGTTACTAATTCTACAAAAAATGTATATGTTTTTCTACATTGACAATTGAGATGCTCCAGGATACTCCCTCAATTGTTTATGTTGTGAATTAATGGGTTAATAGATTACTGAAATGCTTAAAATGGTTGTATTTGCTGTTAATTTTATATGCATGTTTTTGTGTTTTACTTCTAAAATTGTTTGTTAATTAAATGTTTGGTTGTGCAAGAAAATTCTCACTTGTTATTCTAATTTTTTAACATCTGCTTCATATTAACATTGCATTCACTAAGAAAAAACTTCTAAAAACAATTATATTGAAGTAAAATGTGGTTTTTATACCAAAAGATAGTACAGTGCAACGTTTACACATATTGAAAACAATATTACAGTACTAAAGTTATAGTTTTACAGCAGTTTCACTTTAAAAATTAAAAACAAAAAACAAAACGTTAATTACTGTAATTGGTTTTACAGTACTTTTATACTAAACAATGGTAAATACTGTAACTAGTTTACATTATTTTTACCGTAAAATAAAATACAGTAAGTACTGTATTTAGTTTTGCAGTAGTTTTACCGTAATATAAAATACAGTAACTACTGTATTTAATCTTACAGTAGTTTTACCGTAAAAGAAAATACAGTAATTACTGTATTTAGTTTTACAGTAGTTTTACCGTAAAATAAAATACAGTAACTACTGTATTTAATCTTACAGTAGTTTTACCGTAAAATAAAATACAGTAACTACTGTATTTATTTACAGTAGTTTTACTGTATTTAAAATACAGTAAGTTACTGGATAAAAATTGCCAGTAAGTTACTGTAAATTTAACGATAAATCGTTTACAGAGTAGCCTTTTCATCCAGAAGTGACGTTCTTACTTCTGTATGTATACCGTATTTCCCGTTGTATAGGTCGCACCGTTGTATAGGTCACTGTCCAATTAATGCAAAAAAATTGGAAAAATCCATAAATAGATTGCACCGGTGTAAAGGTCGCACATCCACCGCTGACGTGCCGCGTCACCACTGAGTCAACCCGGCAATATGGACCGAGTGTTTAGCTCTGCTGCTAATGTCTGCCACAGGAGAGTCCATCTCCGAAAACACGAATAAAAAAATCGAATTTCATCTCAAATTTTTCCTCCAGGACATAGTTAAGTACATTAAAGCTCATATAATTACACTCTGTAAGCAGAAAAAATATACACCAATTGGTTTCGAAGCTATTTATAACATAAACAGAAATAAAACCAGAAGCTAACACGAGACGAGTCCGTCTCTGAAAACACGAATAAAAAATCGAATCTCATCTCAAATTTTTCCTCCAGGCCATAGTTAAGTACATTAAAGCTCATATAATTACACTCTGTAAGCAGAAAAAATATACACCGATTGGTTTTGAAGCTATTTATAACGTAAACAGAAATAAAACCAGAAGCTAACTGTAGCTAATGCTACTAAAAGATCTTTTTTTTTATCTCAAACATCTAATAAAGCTACTCACTTGTAAACGTCCACACTGTGATTACATTCTGTAAGTTTCAGAAAAATCCGCTGAGTGGTTCTTGACTTATCTTGCAAACAAACAGCTAAGAAACACAGAGCTAACAGAAGTTACCTCCAGACCAGGAGGCCGACAGTCAGTCCGAGCAGAGGAGCTTCCAGAGTCGGTGTACTCCTCTGGAAGTGTCCCATAGCGGCCAAAAGTGGTACTGCACCATTTTCTGCCAAAGTGAAAAACGGTCATAACTGAGGCAAAAATTGGTCTAAAAATACGGAAAAAATTCCATAAATAGGTTGCACTGGTGTATAGGTCGCAGGACTTGAAAAAAAAAACAACATAAAAAGGTGCGACCTATACACAGGAAAATACGGTATATATTTTTTTTTCTGTTTCGTTTGCCACCAATGGGTCCCAAGGGCAGCAAATGTGTTCCAGCATATAATAATTCACAGGCAGCAGCCTCCAGGCCGTTAGTATCACAGCATGTGGTCTGCTTTTATCTCTCTTCTCAAACTCCTTTCTAGCGAGGACATAATTTATTGTCATGCCTCCACTGATTTGGTCTTGGTCTTTCTTCTATGGTGGAACAATTTCCCCGCTCTCTTTTTTTAAACACCCTTCTTCAATTTCAGACTAGTGTGCATCT
>JBBPBX010015388.1:8262-43247 GCA_038048925.1 Garcialebias charrua | reverse complement strand
TATATATATATGATGGCAGCCATCTTGGATTTTTATGTGGCAACCCAATTTTTGATAGTGATCTTTCTTATGCATAGATGCAGCCATACAACAAAATAACAGTCAGTATCTCACTTACAGTATTTTGCAAGTTATCCAGCTCATAACCCAGGTGGATAGACAGCTGGACAGAAGACATTTCAAATTACAGTGCCTATGTTGGATATGCATCAGAAGGCAAAGAGAAGGGCAGGGAAGATGGCGAGGGAGAGCTGAATAGAGAAAAGATGAGAAGGAAAAAATAGAAGAGGGTACATTTAGGGTTGGTCTAAATTAAGTTTTAGGTCTGGATTGACTGGGTAAGTGAAAAAAGATAGAGCTTTTTTTTTAGAATAGTAATAAAACTAAGGTGACATTTTGGGGTGGAAATGGCTGTTTAAAATTAAGGTTAACTTTTTTTAGGCAGGTACTACAGAGAAATTGGACAGAATGTGGTTAATTTTAGTGCATTGTTTATTGGGATATGAATTTAAAAATAAGGTTAAGTTTGTGTATAAAATAGATTGAGGTTAGCTTTCTTTACTGAGATGGGTATTAAAAATGTGGTTAGGGGTTAAGACTTTATACAATGTGCCCTACAGAGGTTTTGATTAACAGGTTTAGCTACAGTAGTAAAATGCATAGTGAAACATTATTAGACCCATTGTATATAATTCTGTTTTATCAGAGTTTTACTTAAGGTCACTGAAACATAAAACACAACTACATGTCATCTGCATACATGTGGTAAAAACGTTAAAATACCATGAAGAACTAAAGGCTGTCAGGACTACAGAGCCACACATCTCAAATGAAATGGAAAGAATCCCCAGATAGGAAAAATACAAAAGAGGTGAAGTATAGTTGTAGTTCAAGGTCTCTCAGAACAAACTTTATTTTAATTACATCTTCATATCACACAGTGAAATGCTTTGCTCCATCACACACACTTTTAAAGTTATACACTGTATTTAGCTTTACTGTTTGGATCAGCTGTGAGCAATCAAACTGACGCTGCACTGACAGACTTAGGGCTCTTTATTGTGCAAATTAAATTTAATCCTGTGTAGTACGATAAATGTCTTATGCTTGTAAATTTGACATTGTGGAAGGTGCACATCTTTTCGCTCACCAGGCTGTGACTATAAAATAATAGGTAGTAGGGCACTTTTATTGGTCCTGGTTAAAAATACAGACAGTGCCAGATGGAGAGCAGGAGGAGGAGGGTGACGTAATTTATTATTATTATTTTTGTCATGATAATAGATAAATGTATAGCACATTCATTTTAAAATTTTAATTTTGCAATTTTTAGTAAAGTCCAGTTGTACAGCAAGGTGGCCAGTTTCAATGTATAATTCTTCTCGTAATGTGGTGAGAAAACTTGTAGAAAACTACAAATACCGGTATATATTTTATACAGATTGTTTTAGTGACTTTCATCCCTGCTCTTTATCAGGTTTTAAAATGATTTCAATCCAACCTCAGATGTACGTAAAAACACAGTGCCCACCATGTTCATATTTATTAAACTTGAATGAAAATTAAAAATTAGAAAATTGAATAGCTTGTAAAAATTGCATCCCTCAGTGTGACTTCAAAATGATTTAAGAGGTTTATTATCTGTCTGGCTGTCAGAATTTAGTATAGATCAGGTGCACCTGGTGATGAGCGGCTGAGATCACGGGAGATCTGTGATGCGTAAGTAACAGGATACAGTACAGGTAAACCAAATAAATACAATTCAACTCAGATAAAACAAGCCAATATATTAAATAAAACTTAAAAAAATATATTGTTAATATTAACCTCTGCCCATTGTTCAATAAAACAAACTGGACGAGGAGATCTTGGACAGTCTGGAGAGCTACGTGGACGAGTGTTTTGACAACATTGTGATGGGTAAATCACAGAAAAATACAACATCCACGGCTACACCAACATCTAAATGCACGCATTCAGAGAGCTCAACCAGCATGTCTACATCTCCTGAGAAAAGCGTCACTGCTGTCCTGGACTCTATTGATAAGAAGCTAACCAGTTTAGATGCTCTACTCGCCCTGGTGGAGATTCTCCACAAAGAATTTCAATCACTGAGGGAATCTCTGGAGTTCAGAGAAGCTCAGGTGGCGTCGCTCATTGCTGAGAATCAAACTCTGAGGGATGATGTAAAACAAATCACCGAGAAGATGACGCAGATGTCCTGGGAAAACCGAAAAATCAAAGTGTCCATCTTGGACCTACAAGCTCGAAGCATGAATAGGGTTTCTGGGTCCGGTCTTGCATGTTGTCTCTCCTTCATGTTTATCAGTCCCTCCTCAGCATTCCTCCTCCTGTCATCCAGCACTGTCACATCTGTGTTTAATCTTAATCACCGCAGGTGTCTGTCATTTCACCATGTCAGTGTCTGTATATATTCAGCCCCTTGGTGTCTCGTCATTGTCTCTGGATTGTCCTTATCCTAAGGCTTCATGATCACTATTCCCTTTGTGTCTCACCCGTCTTTAGTAAGTATGTTGCCCCGACAGCGTTTTGGTTTTGTTTACTTGTTTTAATAAACAGTTTTACTTACTTTAACAGAGCCTCATCGTCATCTTCCTGCACATGGGTTCAACGTGCAAAGACGAGGACATGACAGAATCCGGAGACCAAACAGAACCCAGCAGGAGAATAACTATCTTTAGCCGTTTTCGCACTGCACAGCCCTCCTCGGCCCAGCTCGTCCGGGTTGTCCCTGAGCCCAGCCTGGCCCGCCCCTGCTCATTTTGCATACATAGTTCCCATGTGACGTCACATCTTTGGAATTTCCGGGTGGACCCTCCCTCCGAGAGGCAGCGCAGCTGACAACGCAGTCTAATGGATGTTCATTTTTCACGTTGTTTTATTTTTTTGTTAATTTCTAATTAATTGCAATGGTTACTTTGTGTTGGGTCAGTGGGTGTTCCAGTCAGGTAGACGTTTGGGCAACGCGCAGGTTTCACTTAATCAAAAAAAAGTAAACGTGAAGGATTTATCTTATCGGAGAAGCTCATAGCAGCTCCATTGCTCTCTCGGATCTACTCAGAAGACGTCGTGCTTTTGGCCGGTAAACAAAATATTCTACATAAATCATTTTGTGAAACAATGTTAGAGTACAACTGTCTGTGTGTTAGAGCTGTTTTTTTTTTCTTCATTATTTAGCAACACCGTCTTGCATGCTGTGGTTAGCTTAGCATCTCGCTAATGCGACAATGGCCTCCTCACGGTCTCGCCGGTCCACCCGGACCGGCGGGGAGACCGCCCCAGTGGGGGAAGGAGGACGTGAGCCAAGTCGTGCGGGCGACGCGTCGGTCCCATGGGACGTTCCCCCGCGGCCGCGACGGATCCACGTCGTCCGACCTGAGCTCGACGGACCCTCCGCTCCAGATGCTAACGACATGCTAACTTCCAACACGGTAACACTCAAAGTGCTGGTTCTGGTCCGTGTTCAGCCTGGACTGTTTGTGTTAGCTATGTGTTATTTTAGTTAAACCTTTATTTAGCTGGTTAGATAGGATTGAGACAGTTTACACATCTTTTTTGGATTTAAAGCTGTGAAGCTGTGGTAGCTCGAGTGTGTTTGTCCGCCATTTCTGCCTTTACGAGTGGCAAAAAACCTGGTATTGCGCAATACTCGCCACTGTGTGGGAACTATGTATTGTGCAGAGAGCCGCCTTGAAGTGGGTGGGGAGTTCTTGTGTACGCGCTTGGTGTGTGTTAAGAGAGGTGGAAAAAGAACGGATGGAGACGCCACTAAAAAACATTTGTTAGCTGAATATATATACTGTATTAGTGTTTCTGAGTTTAATGTTTGTTAATAACTGATTACAAATCAGCTTATTTTACACGGTCGTAGCCAGGATTTTCTGAGGGGCGATTCGTTAAAAGGAAAAGTGGGACTACAAAGTGCAAGATACCCATTGGTTCACTGGTAGAGCGTCGGGTTGCCACTCCAAGCCTTTTCTCGACTCGGGTTCGAATCTCAATCGTTTGAACTTATTTTACGTTTGTCTTTTATTGGAGAGAACAAAAAAGAAGGAGTTTGTGTTAACCACGGGCATAACACAAACTCCTTTTTTAAAAATCCAATAAAAGACAAAAGTAAAATAAGTTCAACCGAGTGAGATTCAAACCTGAGTCGAGAAAAGGCTTGGAGCGGCAACCCAATGCTCTACCAGTGAACCAACGGGTATCTTGCACTTTGTAGTTCCACTTTTCCTTTTAACGGATCGCCCCTCAGATAAATCCTGGCTACGCCCGTGTAATATAAGCTGATTTGTAATCAGTTATTAACAAAAATTAAACTCAGAAACACTAACATATATAGTCGGCTAACAATTATTTTTTTTTGTTTCTGTAGTTAAATTTTAATGAAATTCAGCTCGCGGTGAGGTTGTTGTTAGAACGAGTTGATGACTCAACATGCAACAGTCCCGTCCCTGCTGCAAACAACGAATCAAATGATGAGCAGTACATGACGTCAAACAGGGCCCGGGAGCTCGGCCCGATTAGAACCTCCGTCGGTCGGGTTCTAAAACTCGGGCTGACGCCAGCCAGAAAAGGCAAATGCGAACATGATGAACCCAGGTTAGAAGCTGGGTTGGGCCGGGCTGGGCCGGGGAGGGCTGTGCAGTGCGAAAGCGGCTTTTGCGTACGCTGTCCGTGAGGCGAAGAAGACTGCTCGGCTAGAGGAAAAGGAGAGGAAAGGAAACTCGTTCCATGGGACTCGCTTGGCGATCAGATTGGATCCTTTTTCTTTGCCACCTCACAGAGCGGTAGCGACTCACACCCCACCTCCTCCCCAAACACCTCCTGCTTTCCCGGAGCAGTTTCCAAAGGGAGGGGGGCACCTCTCTCGGGCTCGCCGCAGGAGGAACGGGTGGCAGAACCGAGCCGGCTCCACCGAACCCTAGCGTGCTTCTTCACAGATGGAGCCGAGTCCTCGCCCATGCATTTCCCTTTGTAGGGGGCGAGGACGTTGCACCTGTTGCTGGGAGGGAGGAAGCTACATGCACCGGCGCACCTGATGTTTGGGGGGAGGAACCCTGCAGCCTTAGAGATCTGTGGGACAGACTGATTGCTGCAGAGGAGATCATTTTCTCATTCACTGGGGCTGACAGCAATGGCGACTCGCCGGAGGTGTGGCATCGGTTCCAGTAGGCATGGTTGGAGAGGCGCATGCTACGTTCGCTTCTGCTGGCTCCTGCTCAGCCTAGTGCACCTCTCAACTCACCGTCAGTTGCACCCGGCCCGGGTCTCACTCCAGTTGCACCAAGACTGGTTTCCGTGCAAGCTCCAAGACTGGTTCCCATGCCAGCTCCAGGACTGTTTTCCGTGCCAGCTCCAAGACTGGTTTTCATGCCAGCTCCAAGACTGGTTTCCACGACAGCTCCAAGACTGGTTTCCACGCCAGCTCCCAAACTGATTCCCACGCCAGCTCCCAGACTGGTTTCCACGCCAGCTCTAAGAATGGTTCCGCGCCAGCTCCAAGACTGGTTTCCACGCCAGCTCCAAGACTGGTTTCCATGCCAGCTCCCAGACTGGTTTCCACGCCAGCTTCAAGACTGGTTCCCACGCCAGCTCCCAGACTGGTTCCCATGCCAGCTCCAAGACTTGTTCCCACGCCAGCTCAAAGACTGGTTCTCACGACAGCTCCAAGACTGGTTCCCATGCTAGCACCTAGGATGGGTCTTTGCTTAGCTCACGTCTCGAATTCCACGGAGGGTCTTCGCTGAGCCGATGCCTCGGCATCCATGAAGGGTCCTCGCTCAGCCGACGCCTCAACGTCCACGGGGGGTGCTCGCTCAGCCGACACCTCGACATCCACGAGGGGTCCTCGATCAGCCGACGTCTCGACATCCACGAGGGGTCTTCGCTCAGCCGATGCCTCGACGTCCACGAGGGGTCCTCGCTCAGCCGATGCTTTGACGGAGGTCTTCGCTCCTAATGTCCTCATTCTACCGGAGGTCTTCGCTTCGGGGGGTCTTTGCTCAGCCGACGCTCCGACTGGGGTCTTCGCTCCAGAGGTCCTCGCTCCTGAGGTCCTCGTTCCACCGGAGGTCTTCACTTTGGGGGTTCTTTGTTCAGCTGACGCTCCGATGGGGGTCTTTGCTCCAGAGGTCCTCGCTCCTGAGGTCCTCGTTCCATTGGAGGTCTTCTCTTCAGGGGATCCTCGCTCAGCCGACGTTCCGACAGGGGTCTTCGCTCCAGAGATCCTCGCTCCTGAGGTCCTCACTTCTCAAGAGGTCCTCGCTTCTCCAGAGGTCCTCTCTTCTACAGAGGTCCTCACTTCTCCAGAGGTCCTCGCGTCTCCAGAGGTCCTCGCTCCTGAGGTCTTCACTTCTTAAGAGGTCCTTGCTTCTCCAGGGGTTCCTCGCTTCTCAAGAGGTCCTCGCTTCTCCAATGGTCCGTGCTTCAACAGTGGTCCTCACATCTCCAGAGGTCCTCACATCTCCAGAGGTACTTACTTCAACAGGTGTCCTCACTTCTCCAGGGGTCCTTGCTCCTTCAGAGGTCCTTGCTTCTACAGAGGTCCTCGCATCTCCAGGGGTCCTTGCTTCAACAGGGGTCCTCGCTTCTCCAAAGGTCCTCGCTCCAACGGGGGTCTTCACTCTAATGGGGGTCTTCGCTCCAATGGGGGTCTTCGCTCCAACGGGGGTCTTCGCTCCAACGGGGGTCTTCGCTCCAACGGGGGTCTTCGCTCCAATGGAGTCTTCGCTCCAACGGGGGTCTTCGCTCCAACGGGGGTCATTGCTCATACAGAGGTCTTCGTTCATTGAGTTACAGCTGTCCCTGGGGTCTCCTCCCCTCCAGCTGTAGTCCCTCCACTGGCCACAAGGGACCAGCCTCCTGGTCATCCACCGGAACCCTGGTCCAAGGATGGATGGCATCCTGGCCATCCCCCGGAATTGCTGTCCTACCGGTGGTCTCTTGAACACCCACCTTAACTCAGGGGCTTAGGGTTTTCTGTTTTCCCTTTTTGTGTCCAGTTTGTGTTACCCAGGTTCCTACCTGTCGGTTTTTTGTTTGCTGTGCCCTACTTGTCTCTTTCGTTTTTCCCACCACCCTCCCAGTGGGTGGCGCTCTCCTTGGGATTTCAGGAGCAATCCCTTGAGAGGGGGGGGGGGCTCTGTAGGGTTTCTGGGTCTGGTCTTGCATGTTGTCTCTACCTCATGTTTATCAGTCCCTCCTCAGCATTCCTCCTCTTGTCATCCAGCACTGTCGCACCTGTGTTTAATCTTAATCACAGCAGATGTCTGTCATTTCACCTTGTCAGTGTCTGTATATATTCAGCCCCTTGGTTTCTAGTCGTTGTTTCCGGATTGTCCTTATCATAAGGCTTCATGATCGCTATTCCCTCTATGTCTCACCCGTCTTTAGTAAGTCTGGCACCCCGACAGCGTTTTGGTTTTGTTTACTCATTTTACTAAACAGTTTTACTTACTTTAAGTAAAAGTTGTCTGACTGAAAAAAGGAGCATTAGACCTAAAAAAGGAACAGACACTGATCATTTCAACTCCCGTTTGTCTTCAACTCTAGTTGAAATACTGTCTAGTCAACCTTGTAAAGGGTCAATAGTGAACAATATTTTAACTTCCTGACACCTAGGGTTGGGCATCGTTTGAATTTGGGCGATTCTGGTTCCGATTCCGATTCTTCATTCCAATTCCTTTCGATTCCCGATTCTTTTTGTAGCCAGGGTAAAAAAAGACATGTCAATTCAATTCCGTTCAGTTTATTTATACTGTATAGTGCCAAGTCACAACAGAAGTCATCTCAGGGCACTGAACAGAAACAATCAAATATAAAAATAATAAGTTAACAGAAACTTTATTATAAAAATAATAAGTTAACACTATTTAGCTGAAAAGACTACTTTTGAGTTTAAGTCAAAGTCAAAGTCAACTTTATTGTCAGAACTGTAATATGTACAGGACATACACAGGATTGAAATTGCGTTTCTCTCAGTCCCTCGGTGCAACAGTAACCATTTAAACACTAAAACACTGAAACATTTAATAAACATAAGCATAAAATAGTAAAAGTGTAACACTGTCCTGAGTTTTTGCATAGTAGTATAAAAGTATGAAAATTTACACCAACACTAAAACTAAAACTAAAACACTAAACATTTAATGAACATAAGCATAAAATTAAATAATAAAAGTGTAATACTGTCCTGAGTTTTTGCATAGTAGTATGAAAAAATATAAAAAGTATATCTATAAAATAAACTGAAGGTTCTAGCATTGACATTTGCAAAGAGTGGCAAAGCAGCATATGAGTTTATGTACACAGTATATGTATGAGGTAGTAGTTGATGTTGGTATAGAGGCAAAAGTCAGAGAGTCAGAGTCAGAGAGTCAGAGAGTCTTTATTGTCATTTGCACCGCATGTGGTACATGTGATGAAAACGAGATTATGTACACGTGGTCCCAGTTACATCCAACAACAAATGCAAGAGAAAAACAGTAATAACATCTAGAATTAACTAAGAAAAACATCAACTAGTAATACACTAAGCCTAATATAGTGGAAATAAACAGCAGCACGAACATGAGTTTGTATGAGCAGATGGTCACAGATGAACACAGATGAACACAGCAACAAAAGTGGCATATGCAGTAAGGCACATTGGGCATCCTTAAATAAGGCTAGTCAGAGAATACTGTATATGTATCAGCAGTGGTGTAGATATAAAAGTAGTGTAAATGTAAACAGTAGTAATAAATGTAAACAGTAGTAATAAATGTAAACAGTATTAATAAATGTAAACATTGAATGTAAACAGTAGTATGTAAACAGTGAATGTAAACAGTAGTATGACTATAGGCAGTGATGTAATACAGACATTAGTGCAAATATGAGAAGTAGTGCAAACTGAATGAGCACATGACCGAGAGTTTAGTGAATAACCCGTTTGATGACACAGAGTCTAGTGTTAAAATCTTTGTGTTGTGTGGTAATGTGTGAGAAAGTTTTTTTGTGTTAAGGCAGTTCAAATGGGAGGGGAGGCAGAGCAGGCAGAGTGTTTAGCATCCTGACTGCCTGATGAACAGAGCTGTCACTCAGTCTGCTGGTTCGAGCCTGGAGACTTCTCAGTCTCCTCCCTGATGGCAGCAGTCTGAAGCAGCTGTGTAGTGGGTGTGTGGGATCACCTGCCATGCAGAGGGCTTTCCAAGATGGTGTAGTGGCAGGGGAACCGACTTGGGACCCGAAGGACCCAGGTTCAAACCCCAGTCACGGCATAACTTGTGGTGTGTTTGAGCAGCACACCTCATCCCAAATGCTCCCCGGTACGCTTTCTATAGCTACCCACTGCCCCACCTGGTGGTGATTGGGTTAAATGCAGAGTCAAATTTTGTCTTGTATGGAAACATACACAGATGACAAAAATGTGACATTATTATTATTATTAATATTATTTACGAGTGAGGCGGTTGCTGTGTAAGTCCTGCAGTGAGGGGAAGGAGGTGGCGACAATCTTCTCAGCTGCTCTCACGATGCACTGGAGGCTCTTGCGGCAGGATGCAGTACATGCACCAAACCACACAGTGATGCAGCTTGTCAGGACACTTTCTATGGCACCTCTGTAGAAGGTGCACATGATGGGGGTTGAAGCTCCAGCCCTTTTCAGCTTGCGGAGAAAGTAGAGACGCTGGTGAGCCTTCTTGGCCAGTGATGCAGTGTTCCTGCTCCAGGACAGGTCCTTTGAGACGTGCACTCCCAGGAACTTGGTGCTGTCTACTCTCTCCACTGCGGTGCTGTTGATGGTCAGAGGGGCATGTTGGGCATCCCTCTTCCTGAAGTCCACAACAATCTCCTTTGTCTTCTCCACGTTGAGAGTGAGATTGTTGTGTCCGCACCACAAGGCCAGGCGGCTCACCTCGTTCCTGTAGTCCGTCTCATCGTTGTTGCTGATGAGACCTACCACTGTTGTGTCGTCCGCAAACTTGATGAAGTGGTTGGAGCTGTATGATGGTGTGCAGTCGTGTGTTAGCAGGGTGAATAGAAGGGGGCTCAGCACACATCCTTGTGGGGCCCCTGTGTTCAATGTGATGGTGCTAGATGTGTTACTCCCGACCCGTACTGTCTGTGGTCTCCCGGTCAGGAAGTCTAGCAGCCAGTTACACATTGAGGTGTTCAGCCCCAGACTGTCCAGTTTAAGGATGAGCTGTTGGGGGATGATGGTGTTGAATGCTGAGCTGAAGTCGATGAACAGCATTCTAACATAAGAGTCCTTCGTGTCCAGATGTGTGAGAGCTGTGTGGAGGGCAGAGGAGATGGCATCGTCGGTTGAGCGATTAGGTCGGTATGCAAATTGGAAGGGATCCAGGGAGGACAGATGTGATGCTTTTCATGACTAGCCGTTCAAAGCACTTCATCAGGATGGGGGTGAGTGCTACTGGGCGATAGTCATTGAGGCATGTGGGCGTTGCCTTCTTTGGGACAGGGATGATGGTGGTGGCTTTGAAACAGGTGGGGACGATGGCCTGGCTCAGTGAGATGTTAAAGATGTCTGTGAAGACCGCTGCGAGTTCCCCTGCACAGTCCTTCAGCACACGACCAGGTATGTTGTCAGGACCAGAGGCCTTCCGGGCGTTAATCTTGATGAATGATCACCTTACGCTGTCTGAGGACAGCGCCAGCATCTGGCCAACTGGGTGAAAACTCCATCATGTTATAAATGAGCTATACAGTAGTTAGCTAGAGTTCGTTCAGGATTAAATAATTTGAACTTCTATTTGAATTTTAATGCTATGAACTTTTTCCTTTTTGTTAAATTTACTATGAATTTCTCACAGGGATAGTTTCAACCAGTATATAAACTTCAATATGTTATGGGTTTTCTTTCTCGCAGGGGTATACTTTTACAAAAGAGTTGTATGTTTGAAAACCTCATGGAAATATATTTCCACATGTCCAGTGTGTGATGCTACAGCCATGTTACTGAGCTCTCACCGATGGGCTAACCTGCTGCAGAATATCAAACAACATTTTTATTGTTATTATAAAAAAGAGCAACTTATACAATCCAGTCCAGGTTAGCAGCAGGTACAGTATAAAATCAGAAACTGTTTTTGTTGAGGAAAATTATCATATCTGCTTCTCAGGCAGTATGTGTGAGTGTTCTGGACAAACAATGTCTCCTGCAGTGGACAACACGTTTGCTGGGTGTGGAAGAAGCTTGAACACAAATATGAGAATGCAAGATCTGACATCAAAGGATAAGTCTTGTGATGGTTGAACCAACAGCAGCAGGGTCCTCGGACAGAATGGCTGGTGCAATGTCCTGGTACATCTGAAGCCCTCTCTCCATTTGTTTCTTCATGGACATGGAGCTGTGAACGTATGTTCTGTGCCTCTTCTTCAGCAAAAAGCTCCTCCAGTGGAGAATTCCTGGACAGACTGTAGGGAGGTGGTTCCTAAACAAACAACAGGTTCCTCAATATTATCAGTAAAAAGAGATTATTAAATTATTATTAAAATTGAGAATATATATAATTTCAGCTATCATACACTTACACACTCCTCCTCATCCTCCACTCCCTCATTCTCAGGCCTTTCTTCAGACTGCATGGTGACCCCATCATCTCCACAGTCTTCCTCTGTTGACCACAAAAAACATTACTAGTATTTATATTTCAGATTTTAAAAGCTGGAAAGGACAGTTGTGCATGAATGACATTTCACCTGCTCAATCATCTTTCTCTGGATCATGCTGCCAGACACCATCATCCATCTTCTGTTTTAAGTGCAGAGCAGCTCTTCTCCACCTTATAATAAGATGGGATTACCATATTTTCCGGGTGAAAAGTCGCACCGCCCTATATGTCGCATTAGTCCAATTATGTCCAATAAAGTGGAAAAATCCATAAATATGTTGCTTTGCCCCATAAGTCGCATCTATTATGTGTAACCGCTGATGCGTTGCATATGTTACGCGTCACCGCCCTGCTGCATATGGTGGCCACAGGAGCGAACACGGAAGGACTTTACAACATTAACACGGTAAAAACAATTATTTGTTTGCTGAAAATTATAGCAAAGAGCTTAACCTTTCCTTAATAAATTCACGTAATGGTCAAATCAGCTGGATTTAAAAAAGTAGTTTCGCTACGTACACGCGCGGGTGGGACGGCTTCATTCCTTTAAAATTTAGCAAGATAAACACTTAAAAATATATATTTCTTAGCTGACATTATAGCACAAGTGTTTCTGAGCTTGATCTTTTCTTAATAAATTCACGTAATTGTCAAATCCGCTGGATTTAAATTGTTTCACTTTGACGTCTTCCAAACGGTCGGGCGCGCTACGAAAATAAATGATAAATAAATCGAATTTTAGCTCAAACATCTCCTGCAGCTAATCAGTTGTAAATATCCATTCAGTGATACTTTCTGTAAGTTTCATTAAAATCGGTCGTGTTGTTCATGAGCTATTTGGCTAACTGTGAAACACTGAGCTAAAAGCTACCACAACTACGGTCCTAAAACATCGAATTTTAGCACAAACATCTCCTACAGCTAATAGGTTGTAAATATCCATCCAGTGATTACTTTCTGTAAGTTTCATCAAAATCTGTTGTGTGGTTCATGAGCTATTTTGCTAAAAGTAAAACACTGAGCTTAAAGCTATCACAACTACGGTTCGGGTGATGTAGGTTGTAAATATCCATCCAGTGATTACTTTCTGTAAGTTTCATCAAAATCTATAGTGTGGTTCATGAGCTATTTAGCTAACAAACACTAGTTCAGACCTACCTCCAGAGTTCAGGAGGCTGGGCTACGACAGAGTGAGTCCGAGCAGAGGAGGCTTTTTTCGGACACATGAGCTGGGAACGGTCGGTGGACCCTAGCGGCCGAAATTGGTACTGCTGCCCCTAGAGGCCGAAAGTGGTACTGCTCCATTTTTTTTGTTAGAATGAATGGAAACTGTCATATCTTAGGCAAATATTGGTCTAAAAATATGAGAAAAAAACCATAAATATGTTGTTTTGCCCCATAAGTCGCAGGACATGAAAATTAGTAAAAAAAAACTGCAACTTATAGGCTGGAAAATATGGTAAATTATTGACTTTCCTTCCCTCCATTGATTACGGTGACATTATCTACATGAATGCGCCTACAAGCACCCTGCAGTTGTTGGATGCTGTCTATCATGGTGCACTAAGATTCATAACTGGCTGTGATGTAAATGAGTCCCTGTGGCTCAACAGGCTAGCCTGTATAAATAAAGGTTGAATGATCGAATGAATGAATGAATGAAAATTATCGTACCCACCACTGCACCCTGTATTCACTGGTTAACTGGACATCATTAACTTCACTCAGACTTTTCCATTGGTACATTTTCATCTTTAAATCACTTTTTGGCCTGCTACCTTCATACATCTCCTCCTACATGTCTTTGCGTGAGTGCAGTTACAGTGTGCACTCTCAGGACTTGATTACCTGCAGTGTTCCGTCAGTGAGGACTGAACTTGGAAAAAGGGCCTTCTCCTATTCCGCTCCTGCTTCCTGGAATATCTTACAAAAATATCTGAAGCTCTCGGCCTTGATTTCTCTAAATGGTTTTAAGAATCTTGTTGGAATCCTGGCAAAAACTAATGCAGATATGTTCCTGTTTTTGATTTTCTACAACTACCTTATAATGTTTTGTCACTTTGATACTTTGTTACAAAAAAAAAAGAATCTCTCTTATGTTTGTCTATTGTTGATTGTTTAAAGAAATTCTACCATTGCTGATGTCATCATTCTTTAGTTTTCAAAGTCAAAGTCAAAAGTCAAAGTCAACTTTATTGTCAGATCTGCAATATGTACAATGCAGGACATACACAGGACCGAAATTGCGTTTCTCTCAGTCCCTCGGTGCAACAGTAAACATCTAAACATTGAAACACTGAAACATATAATAATAGACATAAGCATAAAATAGTAAAACTAACACTGTCCTGAGTTTTTTGCATAGTGGTATAAGAGTATGAAAATTTACACCAACTCTAAAACTAAAACATTAAACATTTAATGAACATAATATTGTCCTGAGTTTTTGCATACTAGTATAAAAAAAGAGTATAAAAAGTATAACTAAAATAAACTAAAGGTTTCTAGCATTGACATTTGCAAAGTGGCAAAGCAGCGTATGAGTCAATGTACACAGTATATGTATGAGGTAGTAGTTGATGTTGTTGTAGAGGCAAAAAGTGGCATATGCAGTAAGGCACATTGGGCATCCCTAAATAAGACCGTTCAGAGCACACTGTATATGTACCAGCAGTGGTGTAGATATTAGAGTAGTGTAAATAAATGTAAACAGTAGTAATTACATGTAAGCAGTAGTAATAAAAGTAAACAGTATTAATAAATGTAAACAGAGAATGTAAACAGTATTATGATTATAGGCAGTGATGTAATACAGACATTAGTGCAAGTATGAGAAGTAGTGCAAACTGTATGAGCACATGACCGAGAGTTTAGTGAAAACCCGTTTGATGACACAGAGTCTAGTGTTAAAAACTTTGTGTTGAGTGATAATATGTGAGAAAGTTTTAGTGTTAAGGCAGTTCAAATGGGAGGGGAGGCAGAGCAGGCAGAGTGTTTAGCATTCTGACTGCCTGATGAACAGAGCTGTCTCTCAGTCTGCTGGTTCGAGCCTGGAGACTCCTCAGTCTCCTCCCTGATGGCAGCAGTCTGAAGCAGCTGAAGCAGCAGTTTGTAGCAGGTCGCTCTTGTAAATGAGTCCACGAGGCTCTATGAGATTTACCTGTCTAAATAAAGGTTGAATGAATGACAAGTGGTCCGTGGTAGGTGGTGTGTACTTGGGTTGATGGTTTTCACCATGTCCCTGTAAACATATAAACAAACATGTCCCCGTTACTGTAACGTTAGCTTCATTGACAATTATTAGCTATGTTGTTATTGCCTAACTAACCTAAATGTTGGTGATTCCACATCTGAAATGGGATGCAACCTTTTCACAACATATGCTGTAATTGTTCTGTGGCACTCTTCATTCAGTTACACCGACGTATTTCTCTTGGACGCTGTGGTGAACACCGTGGAGCCTGGCTAACATTATGAGCCATTTCAGGTCGTTTGTCTAAGAAAAAAATACAGTTTGCATGGTGTTTGTATTTGAGCTGACCTACGGTGGAGTATAACTTGTTAGCTGCCTTAATGTTGGTATGAGACGTAGTTTATCATTTTATTTACCTGATGAAGCTGGAGAAGAGGCAGCGAAAAGTCAGGCAGAGCACCACACTGTTACTTCTGAGGGTCGGACACTGTCCGGAGGAGGAAGTGAAAATAATCCAGCAGAGTGCGTCAAAGACGGGCCACTTTTTTACTTCTCCACCCTCCTTTGCACGATATAAAATAAGTGCAAGTGCTGCACTGCGCTGACTGGTCATTTTATTAAAGTTAAGCCACGTTTTCGACCGCGGTTGCTCACTTTCCATGTTTGGGAACACTTTAGGTGGATTCTTCTTCGTTGGTTTTCGGCAGGTGGTTTCAACTTCCGGTGGTGGAGCATCGAAAATAGGACTCGAAAATAAATATTTCTAACGATTCCGGGAAAACTGGACAGTTAGTCCTGGTTACAAACGATTCTCGATCCTCAATCCCCAACCCTACTGACACCATTTTCAAAACTTGGACCCGAGTGTTGAGACATTTGTCTCCTGTCCTAACATGAACTGACACATTTTAATACCGCAGCAAGAATTTCTTGTTCAAGTTCAGAAGAAGTTGGTTTTCAAAGTTTTTTGAGTCCAATCTGGCTCTTTTGGGAGAGAGAATCTGTCCTGCTGTACTGAACAGTCTTTCAATAATCTTTCAATAGTCTTTCAATAAGACAATGGGTAGTGTGTATCTTCTGGTTTAATTTCTGTGCTGGAATCCATTTTGGGTGTGCTAGTGGTGCTGCGGGTGCTCCCAGCTCAATGATGTATACACTAGAATATACATCATTGGTCCAGCTCTTCTTGAAGGCAGGTCTAATGTTACCTGCCCACTTTGCAGTGATTCAATGGACCAACTCCCCTCTTGACATCAGTTCTTTGAAACTAACGACAAATCAAAAAGCTGCAACGTGAATGTAACTTGTAACTCAACACATTATAGAAATGTAGTGTAGTAGAAAGTACAGATACTTCATGTAAATGTAGTGGAGTAAAAGTGAAAGTACCCACATTTTATTCTACTTAAGTAAAGTACAGATACATGAAAATGTACTTAAGTACAGTAACAAAGTACATGTACTTAGTTACATCCAGTGTTGGGTGTAACGCGTTACTTAGTAACGCGTTACAGTAATGACATTACATTTTTCAGTAACGTAGTAGTGTAACGCACTACTATGAAAATGCCTGTAATATATTACAGTTACTAACAAAACCTTACATTCGTTACTTGCGTTACAATCAGGACCTTTCGGAGAATAGTTTTATTTATTTATTTTATTTTACCTTTCGGAGAATAGTTGTGGGACGACCCGGACGAGGACGACGGAGCAGACCATAGACATTATATATAGATATCTATGGAGCAGACTGTCACGTGGGGAAAACAAAGACGTACGCGATGACGTCGGAACGTCATACGTCAACGTACATAGACATATAAAGGTACATAGACATACGGCAATGTCATTTTATGGATGGAAGTATTCATATTATTTTTCTTTTGTCACGAGAAAGGACAAGAACATTACAGTAGTGTGCAAGCTATGTCTGGGCCACAACAAGACACTGTCTACTGCTGCGAACTTGACGTCAAATCTTTACAAGCATTTACAAAGACAACACGCTAATGCTAAGCTAGTTGCTAAAGAGCCGCAGAGGGATGGTGCAAGTTTGATGCCGCCACCGTTTAAGCAGGCTCGGCTTGAATTTCACCGCCAGGCAACCAAAGGCTGAGGTAAACAAACTTGTAAACAAACATTTCAGATGTTTTATTTTTTATTTTGTTTTATTTTTTTAAAACAGAAGTTTTACATTTTGATATTGTCATACCTTTTGAATGGCACGTTTACATATGCATTGTGCTTGTTATGTAGCACTGCTGTTTTACTTTTTCATCAAAAATGAGTGTCAAAAAGATCTCTAATATCATTATTGAAAGATAAAAATTAATACAGGTTAAATCTCAGGTATTAGAGTAATCCGAAAGTAATGTAACTAAGTTACTTTCAGAACTGAGTAACTAAGTGGTGTAATATGTTACTTTTTTTTAAAAGTAACTAGTGATGTGTAATTAATTACTTATTTTGGGTAACTACCCCAACACTGGTTACATGCCACCACTGCTCAAATCATTGCAGAAACAGTGTCTCACATCTTTAAACTTTCTGTGGCATGACCTACGGTCATTAAATGCACCAGAGGTGCTGCAATGTGATTGGTGGTTCTGGGGCTGGCTTCCTGTATAAAATTGAGCCAGCCTCCAGGGGTGAACACACGTCATCCGCCTTCCGGCGGCTTTAGCTGGCTGTGTCACGCGCTAGCTGGGCGCTTTTGGTCGCACAAGCTTCATGTTTCCCTCTTGCTAGAGGTGAAACTTGGTGGTGAGTAAGCACCAGTTTATCTCTCTGTTTTATACTTTTTAGATTTTAATGTCAAATATTTATTGTTTTAGTTCGCTGCTGTTTGTCCTTGCGGTGTGTTTGCTGCTTTCCGGATGGTCCCGACTGGTGCTGCCCTCCATCTGGGTCGTTTGACTGCCGACCGGTCCTGTATCGGTGTCCGCTGGCTGGACGGCGTGGGGCGTGCTGCGTCACGCGTCCTGCGGGCCGAGTTGGGCTTAACGCCCAGCTCAACTGAACAGGCGTCTGCTGGAGTGGCGTCTCTTCCGGAGTGACAGATCAGACCAGGGTGGACTTTGGACTGTCGTCGTGTGATCATAAAGGATCCTTCCAGGCGGTGACTGACTACTGTTTGGTGTGGGAAATGTGTGTGTATGTGTGTGTGTGTGTCATTTTCCTGTTTTAAATGTACTGTACTGCCATGAATTGCACTTTTAATGTTGACTGGAGCTATTGCTGCCTTTTAGAATTGTAAATATTTTAAACTTAGGATTTTTGCACTTTTAATGTTGATTGGAGTTAGCTGTCTTTTTAAACTGTAAATATTTTAAACTTAGGATTTTATTTAATTAAACTATACTGTGCAATTTAAAACTGGTGTCAGTGTAAACTTGTCCTAAACCTCCTCTGCAAACGGGCCTGCGTGCTTTTAAAGGTAACTTTTTAGGTACAACCATTTCAACCAATTTTATTTATTTAAAATAGTATTTTTAAACCTTTTAAACTTCAGTGCTCAATTTTAACCACGCCCGACCCGGCTACATTTGGCGTTGCTGGAAAAATCCTTAAAAAAAAAAAAAATACGAGTTAACAGGTGCACTGCTGCTGTTTGTCCTTATCACATTGTACACACAAACATTTTATTGCTTGGTCAAAAAAAATTAAAAATTGTGAAAGAGTCCCAGCCTCAAACTGCAAAAACTACCAAACAACGTCAAATGTATTGTCTGTGTAAACTTGTCTCATGCCTCATCTGCAACGGGTCTATGTGCCTTAAGGGTAACTTTTAGTAAAGCTTTTAACCAAATTCACTTATTTTATTAAAAATAGATTTTTTTTTTTTTTTTTTACTAAAGTTCCCTATTTTTATCAATACCCATCCGGCTACATTTGGCGTTGTTGGTAGTTTTTGTAGTTTGAGGCTGGGACTTTTTCACTACTGTTTGTATTTTTTTATTATGTCCAGGCAGGAAAGATGTTGTTTTTTATTATGTGTATGCGTGTTAAAAGGACAAACAACAGCGGTTCACCTGTTTTTAAGCTTGTAATTTATTTATTTTTTAATAGGGACCAGTGTGCCTCTACAGTGGTGCAGGTCCTAGGTAAGGAGTGGTATTCTCTGGTTTCACGTGGGCCACTCCAACTAGACCAGCATGCCTCTACTGTGGCGCTGGTTACGGAGTGGCTCTCCGGGTTTGGAGTGCCATGTCCGTTGTGATTTGACCCTGGTGGCAGGCTGGGTCATCGACGGGACGTCAATTCAGTTTGCGGGGGTGAAAGTGGCATGACCTACGGTCATTAAATGCACCACAGGTTCTGCAATGTGATTGGTGGTTCTGGGACTGGCTTCCTGTATAAAATGGAGCCAGCCTCCAGAGGTGAACACACGTCATCCGCCTTCCGGCGGCTTTAGCTGGCTGTGTCACGCGCTAGCTGGGCGCTTTTGGTCGCACAAGCTTCATGTTTCCCTCTTGCTAGAGGTGAAACTTGGTGGTAAGTAAGCACCAGTTTATCTCTCTGTTTTATACTTTTTAGATTTTAATGTCAAATATTTATTGTTTTAGTTCGTTGCTGTTTGTCCTTGCGGTGTGTTTGCTGCTTTCCGGATGGTCCCGACTGGCGCTGCCCTCCATCTGGGTCGTTTGACGGCCGACCGGTCCTGTATCGGTGTCCGCTGGCTGGACGGCGTGGGGCGTGCTGCATCACGCGTCCTGAGGCCGAGTTGGGCTCAACGCCCAGCTCAACTGAACAGGCGTCTGCTGGAGTTGCGTCTCTTCCGGAGTGACAGATCAGACCAGGGTGGACTTTGGACTGTCGTCGTGTGATCATAAAGGATCCTTCCAGGAGGTGACTGACTACTGTTTGGTGTGGGAAATGTGTGTGTGTGTAATTTTCCTGTTTTAAATGTACTGTACTGCCATGAATTGCACTTTTAATGTTGACTGGCGCTATTGCTGCCTTTTAGAATTGTAAATATTTTAAACTTAGGATTTTTGCACTTTTAATGTTGATTGGAGTTGGCTGTCTTTTTAAACTGTAAATATTTTAAACTTAGGATTTTATTTAATTAAACTATACTGTGCAATTTAAAACTGGTGTCAGTGTAAACTTGTCCTAAACCTCCTTTGCAAACGGGCCTGCGTGCTTTTAATGGTAACTTTTTAGGTACAACCATTTTAACCAATTTTATTTATTTAAAATAGTATTTTTAAACCTTTTAAACTTCAGTGCTCAATTTTAACCACACCCGACCCGGCTACATTTCCATAAGCCAAAACTCTGTTACAGACGCTTGGAAAACAGCCTTTGTTCTACCTTTACTTAAGGGAGGAGATTCCATCAGACGGAATAACTATTGATCAATCTCTAAACTCTGTATTCTAGCCAAGGTCCTAGAAAAACTGATAAACTCAATTCAAAAAATATTTGGATTCTTTTAACATCCTACCTCCCCATCAATCTGGTTTCAGTAAACAACACCACAATAATTGCTTTGCTGAAGGTTTTTAACAAATATGTTTAAGCATTGGATTCTAAAGACTATTGTGCTGCACTTTATTTAGATCTGTCTAAAGCTTTTGACACTGTGGACCACAACATCTTATGCCATAAGCTCTCCGAAATTGGTTTTTCAGCTCACATCATTCGTTGGTTCACTAACTATCTCTCAGATTGGAGACAATGTGTTCAACACAATGGCACTTCTCCAGTTATTTAATGGTTTGCAATGATGTACCACAAAGTTCAGTCTCAGGATCCACCCTCTTCATAATTTACATAGGTAATGTTTGTCAGAACATCCCAAATGCATCTTTACATTTCTATAAATGTACTGTTGAGCTAAAACTGTTGCTAAGGTTTTCCAGCTTTTGCAATCTGCTTTAGGCATCACCCAGTCAGACCTATTTCATCTCAAACTAGTACTAAATGCTGACAAATCTTAAGGGATGCTGTTATCAAACAGGAAGTCGGTCCCATCAGTCCTTCTTTCAATTTTATTTTCAAATGGTGGTCCTATTGAATTTGTCCATCCATCCATCCATTTTCTTATGCTTATCTGGGGTCGGGTCGTGGGGGTAGCTTGAGTAGGGAGGCCCAGACTTCCCTCTCCCCAGCCACTTGGGCCAGCTCCTCCAGGGGAATCCCATGGCATTCCCAGGCCAGCTGAGAAGCATAGTCCCTCTAGCATATCCTGGTTGTTCCTCTGAGTCTCCTCCCGGTGGGACGTGTCCAGAACATTTCACCAGGCAGGCGTCCAGGAGGCATCCTAACCAGATGCCCGAGCCACTTCAACTGGCTCCTTTCGACATGGAGAAGCAGTGGCTCTACTCTGAGTCCCTCCCAGATGACCGAGCTTCTCACCCTATCTCTAAGGCATAGCCCAGACACCCTGCAGAGAAAACTCATTTCGGCCACTTGTATCTGTGATCTTGGTCTTTCGGTCATCCAAAAGCTCATGACCATGAGGGTAGGAATGTAGATCGACCGGTAAATTGAGAGCTTCACCTTTTGATTCAGCTCTCACTTCACCACGACAGATCAGTCCTGCACCCACTTCACTGCAGACGTTGCACCTATCTACCAACCGATCTCTTGCTCCATTTTTCCCTCATTAGTGAACAAGACCACAAGATACTTAAACTCCTCCACTTGGGGAAGGAACGCCTCCCCGACCTGGAGAGGGCATTCTACCCTATTTCGGCTAAAGACCATGCCTCGGATTTTGAGGAACTGATCATCATCCCGGCTGCATCACGCTCGGCTGCAAAACGCTCCAGAGAAAGCTGTAAATCATGACCTGATCAATCCAATAGGACCACATCATCTGCAAAAAGCAGAGATGCAATCCTAATGCCACCAAAACAGATCCCCTCATCACCTTGACTGCACCTAGAAATACTGTCCATAAAAGTTATGGACAGAATCGTGACGATTAACCTTGGCTGAGTCCAACTCTCACAGGGAACAAGCCCGACTTACTGCCGGCAATGCAGACCAAGCTCTGATACTGGCCATACAGGGTTCTAACAGCCCATATCAAAGGGCATGGTACCCCATACTCCTGAAGTACCCCCCACAGGGTTCCAAGAAGGAATGCAGTTGAACGCCTTCTCCAAATCCACAAAGGACATGTAGACTGGTTGGGAAAACTCCCACGCACCCTCCCTGCTGAGAGTGTAGAGCTGGTCCAGTGTTCCACGACCAGGGTGAAAATTTCACTGCTCCTTAAAGTGAAACTGAACACAGGTTGAGACGGTAACTCTTCCCCCAGGCCAGATTGAAAATTTCCCTCAAAATGGGCGTGTCGAGAGACAAGCAGGGGAGGAGGTTGGGGGTTGTCCTGTGTTCACGCCCCCTCTAGTGGTAAACTCCCACCCCTCCCCAAGTTTAGATTTCAAAATGGCGGATAGTCACGTCTTCAGTAAGTAAATGCCTAAACTTGTACTAAAATAACAGTTGTAAAATGTTGTTGCGTGTATTTAATCATACACAGTATGCTTCTGAACCTAGAACACATTAAAAACCTGTGTTTAGCTGCATGGCATGCGCTGTGCGGCTGTGTTTTTGTCTTTGGATCACAAGTGTTGTAGTCCAGCTGCAGTGACTTTAATTCAATCACCACATCTTATTACTTAGCACATTACAAAAGTAACGTTTCATAATATATATATTTTTTTTAATATTGATTTCATCTACCCTCGATTTTTTTGACGTTTTGGCTTAATTTTAATATGCAACCTAGAACTGAACACACGTTTTTTGAATTTACTATAAATGAGCACTAAACAGTGGTAAAATCTTTTGTTTTCCAAAGATCTGTGTTTAGAAACATTCTATAAGCTTGTATGATATATTTGTTAGGACGTGTATACAGTATTTGTTTAAGCTATGTGTCGGCTAATCAAAACTGAGCACAGCTGGTAAGATTTATTAGAAATATATTTTTTAATGCAAACCAAACAAATTGCAATGAATTTAACAATACTGTATCCTTTCAAATGTTTTTTTCAGAGAACTGTGATGACTCAAGCACCCATGCAGCAGCCACGCAGAGTAATTGCAGCCAGGATTACATGGTGGGTCATGTCCTTTAACCAAGACGATCCCATGATGATGCAGAGTCTCGGCCAGAGCTGCTGCTTCTCCTGAGACCTGCATCCACGACAATGTTGGTACAGCTGAGACCCTGGTGTTTGTTTCTGGCTGGCAGGTGCAGCATCTTGAAGGTGGTTGGGACTGCTTTCTCTTCTGTCCACTGCATCCATACAGAGGAGCTGGAGGTGGTGTCCCGTGTGACACGACACAGAACCTTTTTGTTGTTTTGAATTAACTTACTGTTAATAAAATGAATCATAAACAACTAGTTTTTGTAATCAATTTCTTTCTTTCTTTATTTTTTGCCTCATGCATGAGGACAAATCTGGGACACGATGCAGCGGTCGACTTCCCACTCCATCCCGACCCTGGATATTTGCAGTCCTGAAAAGAGAAAAGATCAAAAGTTTAATCTGAGTAAATGTAACATTTTAATGGAGAAAGATGTTGATTCAAAATTTCACAGTGTCAACAAATCCCCAAAATGTTGGGACAGGTAGCAATGAAGAAATAAACAAGAATTAATGTTGCATAAACTTTTTAAAAACTTTTTTTAATATAATGTCCGCCATAATAAAAGTAATAAATAAAATAATAAATAAAAACATAATAATTAAATAATAATATTAATACCTGCAGACAGAGGGTAGGGTACAAAAGTAATAAATAAAACATGAATACATGTACCTGGTGAATCAGTTCTCATGTCACCTCCAAAGTGACATGTGAACATGTCTCCTTGATGCTTGATGTCTGTGAAGCACGGCTCAGATTCCCTGGATGTGTAACGCCTCATGGAGCTAAAAACAAAAAACAAATTTTAATCACCTTACAAACAAGCATACTGTACTTGAGAAAAATTACTGTTTGATCTGTCAAACAGATGACCCAGTGCAAAATAAATACTGCTGCCCATTATACTCATTCACCAATTACACATATTATTTTATAAATACCTTTGATCCACAACATTATTTGCAGCAAAAGAACACCGTGTCTAAAACATCGTAACTAGTACAACAGCTATAATTAGCAACAGCAAGTCTCCATTGGTTTTTGATGTTGCGGTCTTCCTTATCTGAGTTCATAAGAGTTCACACACTCTGCGGTGTTCATAAGAAACACTAGATTCTTAGCATCTAAACACAACTACAACACAAACTAACGTTGATCAGCAACAGAACGCCACGACCTATGTGGGGCGAGCCACACCGAAGCAAAGCTGCAGGCCGCAATAAACAGCACATGAAGAAACACGTCATATACTCAAAAAATAAATTATGGAATGGAAAGGTGTAAGATGGTACTCACCTCCAAACGGATTGTAACCCGATGGTGTAAGGGTGGGTGGACAACGAACATCAGTTTGAAGAGCTTTTATGGAAGATCGTAGCTCTTCTATGCTAATGCTATGATGCTAATCTCTGATCCAACTCTGCCCTGAGCTCTGCAGGGGGAGTGACCTTCTCGGGGGCGTGGCTACAGTTTTATATTCAGGCAGGAGACGATGTGACGTCACAACAGAGCAGACATGTCACAACAGAGCATTTGAACTAATAGTAAAATTAACGTGCAATAACCTCTGTTCAACCCATAGGGCTACAGCGAACACGTTTTTATACCAAATATTGCAGATTTTAACTAATACGCACAAATACATGAAAATTAGCACAGGAATAGTGCTTAGAAACATTTTAAACACATTCTAGGGAGTTTATCAGCTAAAAAAACTTAAATTTGGGTTTAGTTTCACTTTAAGAATTTTCGACTTGCGAACAGCCCGTAGGTACGGAACTCGTTCGTAAGTCGGGGACTACCTGTATCGCCCAATACCGATACCATGCCAATAATACTGTATTGTGCATCCCTATAATGTATATTGTAACAAATAGTAATTATTACAAATAAATACCACCTTAAATTGATCCAGTCATTTGAAATAAGTCAATTTGATACCAGTAATCCCAAAGTCAAGCCGCAGACTAACCTGTCCTGAAGAGGTAAGAGCCAGAGATGACTGGCTGCCAGCACACACTTTCCTGATGATAAATCCATGCAGGGCCTCAATGACCTTGGGGCGATACACACGATTGGTGTCTCCGTGGCCTAGTTTACCTGCAAAGATGAGTCATATCACTGTTTTTTTCATTATAGCACAAGACTTTTCTTTAAGACCGTTTTTAATATCATGCTCATTGGATGAAAGTACAATGAGTTTCTATACATGGCGTTTGTATTCTGTACAGAAATAAGTATATTTTTATTTTAGCCAGTTTACAATTATTTATTTATTTTTCTAAATGTTTTTATTCAGACTGGACATCATCTGCCGACTCACCATTGTCTCCTCCGCCAAAGGACCACACAGTGTGTCCATCCTGTGCCACAGCAATGGTGTGGGAACTGCCACAGGCCACCTGCCCCACACCACTGATATCCTTCACTAGTGTGGGCATATTTCGACTCTGACTATCGCTTTGACCTGCATCAGGTGAAAACAAAAAACAGATATAGTTGCTCGTGTTTTCACTACAAAATAAAAGTACACGGATAACGCAAAGTCAGAATTAAAGTGTGTACCAAGCCTGCCAAAGTCTCCCTCTCCCCAGGTATAAAGCTCTCCATCATTAGTCACAGCAGCGCTGTGTCTGTAGCCAGCAGACACGCAAACAACAACCTGTCAGAGATAAGCATGGTTAGCACAAGATTTCTATAGTTGTATCTTTCTCATATATACTTTTTTTTTTTCTGAAAAGTTGCATATGGGCAAACTCACTTTTCCCTGTAATGGTCCTTGTATGATTTTGGGGTATTTCTGAGTAGCACTGTTGCCATGACCCAGTTTCCCATATTCACCATCACCCCAGCTGAACACCTAAAATATTTGGGGGTTTTGTTATTAAAAATACACTATTTGTATTGTTATTGTATTATTACTATCACTGTATAATTTGTTTGTATTCAAAAAAGGACAATTTAAAAACATACAGAGGAAGCTGAACTAGCAGTAAACATAATGAATTCCATGTGATGTTGTTAGTGTGATGTAACAGCATACAGTTTTTGCATTAAATAAAAGGAACAGAATGATAAAGTCACAAAATTACAAATAACCGACTGCTTCTCACCTCTCCCTCAGCTGTGATAGCCAGAGAGTGCCCATCAGAGCCCTTGGAGGATGACACTTTTTTCATGTTCCTGTGTGGCTCAAGCACCAGTTTCTTGGGCATGGACTGATTATTAGAGTCTCCCAGGCCAAGACGGCCATAGCTGCCTTTTCCACAAGCTTTTACTGACCCATCTGCAGACACTGAGAAGGTGCAATACTGGCCTGCCTCAATCTGAGAAGCCCAAAAATGACATTAATCACATTTAGGAACAATTCAAGCAATAAGATCATTTAAAGAATGGAAATTGAGCAATTAACAAAAAACTATTTCTTCTGCAATGAACATTTGTTTTACGCCCTTACAGTTTAGATTTACCGGTAGACAGTATCAGTAAGTCCTTTAGCTGTCAACAAATGACAAAAATAAGTAACTTGTATCCTTATTTTAAGGTTCTTCGGCAAAGTTGAGTCTCAAAGTCAGTACGGTACTGAAGTGATGACAAAAGGTTTTTCTTACACATGTTCCATACAAATTATTACTCTGTGAACCTGAAAATGTCTGAGGAATTTATAGACAGTGTTATATCCCTAGGAAAAACTCTGTGCCAGTACATGAGCACTTGATTTCCAAAGCTAGTTGAATCAGTAGCACAATATTCATGTTGTCATTTTTATAAAAAGAGTTAATTATGATTAATGCTGCATCTGAATTTCTACAGATTTTTGACAAGTTGATTCCTGCATTTTACCTCATATGTTGACTTTTTTGTTAGGCCGTGATGCTGATATGAAATACACAAATGTGTGTCAAATGCACCTAGCCTAACTAGTACATGTTTAGCCTCTATAGGAAAGCTTTTTAATCTTTTTTTATTCTTTTATTTTATTTCTCTATAGGAAAGCTTTTTAATCTTTTTTTATTCTTTTATTTTATTTCTCTATAGGAAAGCTTTTTAATCTTTAAAAAAAAAGTTTTATATATATACATACAGTATATGGATCTTACATTGTGTCTGAAATAAAGAAACTATTTAAACATCAAACTTTTCCCATCTTGTATGTTTGTGACCATAGGTGTATTGGTTTTCTGGCAGAAAAGTCCTATTTCTATCAAATTTTATCAGGTTTGTTTTGATCTTAAGAAGTATTACTCTAGTCACTAAGTTAGAAACATAATAATTACTAAGCTGTAATTTTTTTTATAAAGTTTTCTTTATTCTACAGGCTGTTTTGTTGTCCACAAGATTTCTATTTTTTTATCAAATATTAAAGACCAAAACAAAGACAAGCCGTAGTTTAAAAAAATAAAAGGTTGCAAGGAAAAAAACACTTTAAAAACATTAACAAAAATAAAGATTTATAATAAATACTTTCTTCCTATATTTTAATATCATTAATATGTGTATCAGCTGCTTGAATAAATGCTCAAAAGATATAAATCATAATGGCAGGCGATAAAAATAACTTAAGCCAATTATGCAGGTTCATTCTATCTTTTTGGGTAAACATACCATTTGGGCATCATTGAATCCTTGTGTCAGTTTTGGCAGCAGGATTTTCTCCAGAGTACCCTCTGCCAGCTGATGACTGCTGTTGCTGCCCCAAACGTACACAATTACAGCATCACTTTCTGTACCAGGAGCAGCTTCGTCCGTGCTGCAGGAGCACAGGCAGTTGGATGCCAAGTTACAAATCTGTTAAATAAGAAGAAGCGTTCTTTTATTAGTAAAATAAAAGCCTTAAGTAAACTGAAGTGTTATTAAAATGTACCGTACTATATGTTTCTTAACTGTTCTTTACCTCCTCGAATAAACAGAGAGCTGCCTGGGAGAGTTGACAAAGACCGTCTGTGTCCTTTGTAAGCACCTGAGTGTTGACAGCATCACCACGGAAACCCTAGGAAAACTCATTTATGTTACTCCTATGCTATCACTATAAACAAAGACAATGTGCTGCTAACATTGTGTGGGATGGACTTACACCAAAGCCACCTAAAATATTTATAGTTTACTCTTTCAGATGCTCATTATTTCAATGCTAGGGGTTTATATAAAGCAAAACAGTTAACTTCTTGGAAACAACTCATCACTGCACAATGAAGAAGTGCAATGACGTGAAAAATAAATAAAAATTAAACAGGCAACAACAAAGGCTGTGAAAAAGCAGCAACTTCTGTTTTACTTTTCCATTTCATCAAAAATAAATCCAAATAGCGTTTTACAGTTTTGCCTATATTAAAATGTTGTTTAGCTCATAGCTCAATCCTGAAAAGTTAAATTAATACAGACTAAGGAAAGCACCAGACTGACTTCTCAGCATGAAGCACCACAAACAGTACATTAAAGTTGTTAGCATATGTCATCTCTGTTAGTACAGAAGTACAGAAATATTAGACAACCAATTAAAATGACTAAGACACGGAGACAGGCTTAAAGCGGTCATAATCTTATTTTGACAACTAATGCTTCACTACAAACCAGTTCAGACTCTTGTTTTTTAAGTGACTTGCAACAGTTAAATTGTTATTCCTGTAAAACCAAATCATTGAGTTCAATATTAAATCAGGATGTATCATATTTTGTGTGTATTTTCTAGGGAGTAGAAAAATAAAAACTTGTGCTTTGAGAAAGTAAGTAAAGTTTTGATGGTTGTGACCACATATGTCACAAAACGAGAAGATTTTAAAGCAAAGAAAAAGGTTAAAACACCTTGGACACAAACAAAAGACTCTTAACTTGCTACTAAAGAAGAACAAAGAATGATGCAAGTTATTGCATATGCACTGATTTAAAAAAACACTTGTCAAATGTAATATAAATTTAGTACAAACTACAACCTTTAATGTACTGCACACAGTAGTGTATAAAGGCTCCAGTGTAGCTCTGCGTAAGTCCATACGCGTGTCCGTACACGCGTGCTGTACGCAGACAGTTCACCCGCACACCCCAGCATACGTTCTCACGTACATTCTCGCGTTCTCACACCAAATTCTTGACGTCATTTGAGCAGCTGCAGAGCGTTTACCTACGGGACAAATTGAGGTCGCTGATTGGTCATTTGCTGACACGCCTACTGCATTGATTGACAGGTCGGGGGAAAAAGACGGGGGCTGGCAGCTGCAGCGGTGTTCTGTGTTTATATGTTAATAAAAATTTCTAAAAAATAAAATAAAAACAGGGAGCGCTGGTCCTGCAGCCCACACATCAGACCAGCACACTAGGAAAGCTCTAGAACCTCCCGCAGCCACGCTGGACCTGAGTTTAATTCGCTCGTGACAAATTTGTTCATTTCTCATCATTTCAGTCATGGAGACAACGGAGGAGGAAGCGATCACTGCCTTTTGGCAAAAAAACAAAAGAAAAGGCCAGATCAAGGATGAAGAAGAGGAATTTAATACATTGGTGTCGCATACAAAACAGTCCGGCGCCGGGCAGTTTATTGTGCGACAACGCGTTTGCGTACGCGGTCGTAAACTTTTGAGTTTTGCACGTACCGGTACATGCCCTGCGGGGATACGCTTGTACCTCTGCGTAGTACGTGCGTAGAGCTGCATATGGACGTACGCAGAGCTATACGGGAGCCTTAATACTGTCAGCAATGACAAAAACACGTTTCCAAAAAATGAAAGCTTCAAAAATGAAGAACAAATAACGTACCGAATATTGTCTCATTTGAAGAAGAGTTTGTTGAATGACATCCAAGTCTACACCGATCAACTGCTGAAGGCTGAGTGAGGAGGAGGAAGACAACACAGCAGTGGGGGACATGGAAGCAGCCATGGCTACCTCCACCCACTCTAACAGAAACTTTAGAGAGCCTCTCTGCATGGCCAGGCCAAGCAACAGCTCCAGGGACAACCTCCTACCAGTCGGGTCTGCCCCACCACTGCTCGCTGATGTCTTCTTCAGAAAGTCAGCCACCTGAGCTAGACAGTCCAAGCCCACTGATGGGATCTTACTCTCATTAGCAAGAGAAAGTGGAGGGAGAGAAGCCAGGACAGAGGAAGCTGTGGCAAGTACATCGTTACAGAGCACAGACTCCGGATGCACAGAAGCAGCGTATCTCCAGTTCTGCTGGAGCAAAGAAAAGAGCAGACTCAAACCCGTCCTCACACCCATTTCTATCAGAACATCTGTACCTGACTTGATTTTGAACACGTTCCCTGGCATGCATGATTCTGAGGCCAGCTCAGTTTGGCCACTTTCAGCCCCACTGTCTGTGGACTGAGAGGGCAGCTGCACAGAAAATTTGTCATGATATTTGCTGTGGAGTGCATAGTAGATCCTCTGTAGAACTACCAGCCTCTGGTGAAGGCCCAAAGTGTAGGAGGTTTGCGTCAGCATGCGATGAGCCAGCCATCGCTGACTATGAAGCAGGGATGACAGGTACTCATCCTTCTCGGCTGATGTGCTGGATTCACACTCAAAGTCTGGGAGCCGTGGGCCGACTAATTCTTGAACAGGCTGGGCCAGAGTCACCACTTCCTTGTTGTAAAGAAGTTTGTTGTAGAGAACAGCGGCATCATGTCTTCGTGCTATCGGCACGCAGTCTTCTGAGGCCCAGGAACTATTTAAATGCTCCTGCCATTTCAGCAACACGTTGGTTTGACAAAGCACCATGTTTGTGCATTATCTATATCCAGTTGCACACCTGAAAAACACAGAACAGGAAAATTGAACTATTAAAAGAACAAATCTGAATTGGTAAAATTATACAACTCACGTCATTTTCTTATTAGTTTACAGGTAACACTCGCTGCTAAAAGACCATGTGGCAATGTGATTTCCTGCCAAATATATTCAGTATTAAGGTGTAAGGTTTCTTGTTGGTGTCAACACTCCTGTCAGCAGGTCACACCTAAGCTAATGCTATATGCTAAGTGGGTGTCACCAAATTATGTCAACAAACTCACAACAATGAGAAGCCCTTGTTTCCCAAGTTATAATAGCAAACAGCATTAAGGAATGCTCATGCAATACAGTAAATATTTTTAGCATCTAAAATTGTTGTCAAGCATTTCCATGTGAAAACATCCATTCTTTTTTCTTCTTCTTCTTTCAACCAAACAGAAAGCCAATCTGTCAATGCTTTTGAAAGAAAATGCTTTAATGGAAGCAAATAAAATGAACATTTTTTTAAATGTGAAATATGTCAAATCAATAATAGCATACTTTCTAAAAAGCAGCTCACATTGAAAAGACTATTTAACTGTGTTTTAAAGAAGTGATCTTGCCTTTTTCCAAGCCATCACAATATTCTTGGCTTGGCTTTGCTAACAAAGATCTAGGGTTGGGATTGTCCATGTCATCAGTAAGCCTGCTGGCGGCTGACTAGGCCTATTCTGGAGAAGTAAACTTTGCTGCAGAAGCTGTAGGTCAATAACTGGTCAAGTGTTGAATCCAGTTTTTTTCTTCTTTTTCTCTAGACTGATGGTGTGCACAGACTCACTGCCACTGCTTTGTGGGTGGTGTTGCACCAGCGTGTTCTTTCAGGGAGGACCAAGTGTGGGTGTTCGTGTATGTGGTGAGGGAGGTCTTGAGGCTCTTGCACCGCTTTTATGGGTCACCTCTGTTGTGATGCCCAGAGTACAGTTCACTGTACAGTACAACCTTAGACAAGTGGTGGTCTTCCATTCTGAACACATGTCCTGCCCAGCGAAGTCATGCCTGAAGGAGCATGATCTCAATACTAGTGATATCTGCCTGCTGGATGACCGAGACATTGGTTAGGTAGTCACTCTAGTGGACATCAAAGATGGAGCGAAGACAGCGCTGGTGGAAATGTTGAAGGAGTTAGAGTTGCCTTCGATATGACACCCATGTCTCTGAGCCATACAGTAAGCTGGTTAGTACCACCGCTTTGTATACTTGAACCTTTGTCCCAGTCCTTAGATCTTTATTGAACAATTTTTTTATAGACTGCCAAAGGCACATTTTGCTAGCTTGTTGTTGATTCCTATGTGTAGATTTTCATTAATGAAAAGTGCGTTATAAATTAAATTCATTATTATTTTTATTATTATAATATTTTGTTGTCTGATGAGATTGTGCTGCCAAGGCATGTGAACTGATTCACTGACATGAGCTCATGTTTGTGTGGTGGGTGGTATGATTCATTGGGTGCTGGCTGATGGAGCACTTCAGTCTTTAGACTGACTTCCTGACCAAACTGTTGGGCTGCTTTTGGAAAGCATGTCCCAGTTTGCTGTATGGCTGGTTCAGTGTGGGCAACAAGAGCAGCACCGTCAACAAACGGAAGTTCACAAATCAGCTGATCCAAAGTCTTGGAGTGAGCCAGCAGTTGCTTTAGGTTGAATTAGCTGCCATCCAAGCAACAGTGAATAAATATGTCATTGTCATGGTCAAGATCCTGTGTGGCCTGTTTCAGCATCATGCTGAAAATGTTTAGAAAAGAACTGGTGCAAGAACTCAGTCCCGCTTGACACCATGATGGAAAAGGGCTCAGACAGTTTTTTCATTCAACCTTTATTTAGGCAGGTTAATCCCATTGAGCCTTGAGGGCTCATTTGCAAGAGAGACCTGGCTACAAACAAAGAATGATGACAACAGCAACAGTAGATTTTCCTTGGACAATCAACAATAGACAATCATAAGAGAGAAATACAGATTTTTTAACACGTTAAAACAAAGATCTAAAAAAGCTAAGTCTGGTCAGACTGGTCAGACATCTTAAAACAAATATGTCAAAGTAGCAAAACAGACAGATTATAAGGCAGATGTAGAAAATCAAAAACAGGAACATGGCTGCATTGGTTTCTTACAGGATTCCAACAGATTCTTAAAGCCATTTACAGAAATCAAGGTCGAGAGCTTCAGATCTTTTGTAAGATATTCCAGGAAGCAGGAGCAGAGTAGGAGAAGGCCCTTTTGCCAAGCTCAGTCCTCACTGACGGAACACTGCAGGTAATCATGTCCTGAGAGCGCACGCTGTAGCTGCACTCACGTAAAGACATGTAGGAGGAGATGTATGAGGGCAGCAGACCAAGAAGTGATTTAAAGATGAAAATGTACCAGTGGAAGAGTCTGCGTGAGGTTAATGATGTCCAGTTAACCAGTGAATACAGGGTGCAGTGGTGGGTACGATAATCACAGCCAGTTATGAATCTTAGTGCACCATGATAGACAACATCCAACATCTGCAGGGTGCTTGTAGGAGCGTTCATGTAGATAACGTCACCGTAATCAATGGAGGGAAGGGAAGTCACAGATACAAGATGTTTCCTAGCATTCAGTGTTAGACATGATCTGTTTCTGAAAAAGAAACCCAGTTCCCCATTTAGCTTGACAAGTGGCCTTCATGGAGCTGGGAGATCATCTTCATGAATTTTGGGGGATGGTTGTATTCTTGGATAGCTCTTACTGATGGTGTAATCTGACTTATTGCAAAACATGAAGCATCATGAGTAAAAAAATAAAAATAAAAAAAATCTACCAGAAGTTTAATGTTGCTACACTTGGGCAGCATTGTGACACAATTGGTAGAGCTGTTGCCTCTCAGCGAGAAGGTTACTAGACCAAATCCCACCCAGGGGCCTTTCCAATGAAATAACATTTTGTTCAATTTTGTATGGTGCACTGTCAAATTTTGAATGACAATAAAGTTTATATTTATTTATTTATTATTTGTTTATTTATTCCAAGTGGAGTTTGCATGTTCTCTCTGCTGCATGTGTGGGTTTTCTCCAATTTCCTCCCACAGACCAAAAACATGCATGTTAGGCTGATTGGTAACTCTAAATTGTCTCTAGATGTGAGTGAAAGTGAATGTTTGTTTGTCTCTTTGTCTCTATGTGGTCCTGTGATGGACTGGAGACCTGTTCAGCGTGTCCCCCACCTCTCGCACAGTGACTGCTATGGGCACATGTGACCCCTGTGACAGGGAAAGGAAGAAGCAGGTAATAGATAATGGATGGATGTTGCTTAACTTGTGAGAACACAACTTTGATTACAGACCAGAGTCACAGACGCTCATCCTTCGTGCCGTGCCTCAGCCCTCTGAGGCTATATGGTTTCCACTTGGACCAGAAATAACAGCAAGCAACAATATAGCAGTGCACTGAGCAGTCAGGGAACCACAAGAGAGAGAGAGTACTAGAAACATAAAATGTCAAGTAACTGTTACTAATTACAACATCTCCTGATTTCTAGTCTTTCCTTTATTACGACAACAAGCTTCAAATTTATTACCACTAATGTTGGCTTATCCTGTGCTTCTTGATTTTAAGCAGACAAAAACATATGCTGCAAAAAGTGCAGATATGAAGCTGACCTAAATGTTTCAGTGGTCACAATAATAATGGGGGTCGAGATGGAGTAGAGGCAGGGCAGCCCACCTGGGACCAGAAAGGACCAGGCTCGATCCCCAGTCAATGCACATCTTGTGGTGTCTCTGAGCAGCACACCCTATCCCCAATTGCTCCCTGGGCGCCCCCAATAGCTGCCCACCGCACCACCCGGGGGTGGATGGGTCAAATGCAGAGAGCCAGTTTTGCCATTGTATGGGAACATACAATGATGACTATGCATACACATTATTATTAATATATATAGACTACAAAATTAGATAAAGTAAAACAATACCTTTTTTTTCCCCTCTTTCAGCTGCTCCCTGCTTTAGGGGTCACAGCGAACTAAGTCGCACAAATACTTGGCAATTATTTTTATGCCGGATGCCCTTCCTGACGCAACCACAGACAATGAGCTGCCACAGCTCTCTGTGTGGAGCAGAGTGCTGCTATCTATCAGATGGTGGGGGGTTAAGGGTCTTGCTCAAGGGCTCAGAGTGGGGCAAATGAGTGTGGAGGCAGGTGTGGACGCTTCACCTATCCCACCCATATTTTGATATTATCGGTACCGGGTGTTGAACCAGTGATCTTCCAATCACAGGTCCACCTTCTCTAACATCTGCACCACCAATAAAA
>JBBPBX010015387.1:20645-45612 GCA_038048925.1 Garcialebias charrua | reverse complement strand
AGTGTGGCACACCCTGTTGAGTAAGACGTGAGTCACTCCGGACAACAACAGAAGGAAATTTAATCTGCAGAGTTGTGACCTTTCTTGTCACAACTACCTCACAGTTCAGTGAATTCAAATGTTTAAAAAAAAGTAACACTTGTGATTTCAAACGAACGGCTAAGAGGATACTTAAGACTAGGGGTAAGATGTCACAATAAGATATGACATCAAGCCTTATACATTTTACATTTCCATGTAAAAAAAAAAGGTGATGAATTGCATCATTCTGCTAAATTACCAACAGTTATCCTTGTTTAGTCATGTTAGACTTGAGTGCAGAGCTGGATTTACTGGAGCACTTGATATTAGAGTATCGTATTGGACATGTGAGGGGGGAGTATTTGTGTCAGTGATGCAGTCGCTCCGTTTCAGCCTGCGTTTGACCTCGGGGCTTGTAGATCAGGGGTCTGGCCGACTAAATCCTACCGCTGCCATCTCTTTCAAAGTGAACTTGATCCTAATTTCTGCCCTCGCTCTGCCTCTTTCAAACCCAGCACTTTGACGGACCCCCCCGACCGTCTCCTGACCCGTTTTGCTCGCGTCTTCTTCGTCTCTACAGAGATTCCTCGTTGGTTTCCCAGACTCCCCACACTTTCCATGCCACTGAACCCTTTACCCCCCTCTTTGTCCTTTCATCAACCCCTACCCACACTGTCTGAGCCCTCGGGCTCTTCAGGCACAAACAGGGTTACTGCCCCTCTGAAGATGATGACGATGGCAGCGAGAGCAGAGCGCCTGCAGGGGATGAAGGCCAAACAATATCAGGTCATCCCTCTTTTGAAGTAAACACTGCCTCTACTTTCCACTTGCTTTGGATATATCCAGCTCCAACCCTTTTTTCTTCAACACAATTACCTTTTCCACAAATGGTTTACAGTTTCCTGCTCCTACATTTCAAAATGCAGCAAAAATAATATTTCACCACATTTATACCATACCACTTTATTTATAAAGCACTTAATTTATTCCTGCTGCTACTTTCAGTTAAACTCCAACTGTTTTATGTTACTTTTGCCTGTTTTATAATTTTGAATTTACTCCCTATGAAATGTATTATGGGCACTCAGGTATTCCGATATCTTCTCTATAATTGATTTTTCTAAACTGTAATATTTTCTTTTAATCATCCAAATAAAAGAACTAAACTAATTGAAAATTGTCAATTTTAAATGTTAACAATAAAAACAGACGAACACACCAAGACCAGTCATGAGAATGTGCCACGAGCAGCGTGTGAAGCTTGTTTTTATACACTTATCAGTTCAACCGAGCTCACAGACTCAGAGGCGTCCTTGGAGTGCCGGCTGCACGTAGCAGCCTCACCCAGCTTTCTACCAACCCAGACATATGGTTCATGGGCAGAGTTAATATTCCCAAACACTGTAGTTGAAAACATCCAGAAATTTTGACCAGAAATTCTCCAACATAAACCCTTGTGAGTGAATTAAAGTTAATTTTATTTTACTATAAGCCTGCAGAAAAAGAAAACTTCTCTTTCGGCTGCTCCCTTCTTCATGGGTCACCACAGTGAGTGAAGATTTGCCAAATGTTTCAAGCCGGACGCCCCTCTCGAGGCAACCTGGACTCCAACTACCGCACCGACCACCTAAACTGAACCACCGCAGACGTCACAAACCTGCAGACAATGTTCTGGATAGTATGCACAAGAACTGAAATAATAACTGGAGTGCTTTATAGTAGGGATGCACAATATTGGATTTTTGGTCGATCTCCGATATGTTAAAACTTATTTGGCCCATAACCGATATCAATACCAATATTTTTCCCCCTAGACTTTCTTACAGAGACCTACATAGCTTTCTCTGCTGTGGAATTAAAATACTACATTATTCTGAACGGTTTTTGTCACTTTGACCTGCTTTCAAACGCAGATGCCAAAAAGGGGCCTGATGGATGTATTCAACATTTATCATATGAAACCAATTACTCTGACATAATTCTTACCCAGCTCACTTATAATCAAATGTTCTCTGTTCACATTAAACAGTTATTCTGAGAGTACAAAACATGTTTGTTTTCCCCCTTGTTGAAGAACAGACAGTCTTTAAGCTTTGTTCATGGTTAGACAATGTTTTGATTAGATGTTCCTGCTTTGAACAGAATTGTGACTCCAGTTGTTTATCTGTAAGTTGTCAGAGATTTGTGTAACTCGTCAACTCCTCCTCCTTCTTGTATAAATGGTTCGTAAGTAGCTGCACAATTCGGATTTGTGCTAGAATGTGTTTTGAGACCAACTAAAGCCTGGTTTATGGTTGACGCGTCACATAGGGCGCGCGGCCAAAGTGACACAATCACATAGTCCCCGCCCCCGCGCTTTGGCACTGCGCGTCGGTTTGGCGCGTGTCGCGCACCTCCGAATTTTTGAAACTCTGCAAGCCTAGCGCGCGTGCCAAATTGATTGACAGCTCGGGTGGGGACCTCACCGACAGCCTTCACGCTCTTCACGCCAGAGCCTGCAGCTGTCTGCGCCGCTGTGGTCGTGGAAACGGCGTCGCGACGCATGGAGGAATGTTTTTTATGTGATACAAATGTATTAAATTCCCCGAGCGAGCAGAAAGCCATTTGTTTTTGTTGTGTGATTTCAAACAGTTCTTCTTCTACTGTAGATTTCTTCTTCTACACCTTTCTTGCAACATATGCACAGGTTTTAGAGGGTACTGCCACCTGCTGGTCCGTAAAAGAACAGCACTTTGCCATGCGCCGCCGGCAACACTATAAACGCATGAAGCCGCACGGCTCAGTGCGCGCGCAGCGTGCGCGCTCCAGCCTGCGGACCAAAGCGCGACTATAACCGAGCCTTAAGTTTCAGAAGTGCATTAAAGCATTATCCCCTTTGCAAAGTTCATGATTCTGTCTAACTCATTTCTCTTGTTTATCTTGTGTGGTTTTTATTAAGGTGACAGGTGTTTAAAATCCCCAACATGGCCGAAAATGATGTAACACTATATAAATACGTATAATATATAAATAAATAAAAAACAGTGCCCTTTATATCGGTGAGTTATTTTGATTAAATGGCCGATGTCCGACATTTAACTTTATTGTTAATATCAGACTATACAGACACCATGCCAATATTATTGTGCATCCCTACTTTATAGCTTATTATAAGAGATGGCAGTCATGTCTGAATATTTAGTTTGAGAATTTAAAAAAACATTTAGGAATGTTGCAGTAACACGAGGAAGGTCGAGGGTAGCTGAAGCCGAAGGATTAATGAGACATTTTATTTCAGGCTGCATCCAAACATCCTCAAATCATTCTGTTCAATTTGGGTGTAGCTGAATCAGAAATCTGCTCCTAAATCTCCCGCCTGCAGCTGTGATGATCACCAGCTCTAATAATGAGGACACCTGCTTGTCGATGACCATGTAATCTTCCCTATATTACATAACCTACAAAGGGAGCCTGTGATGAATTCAAACCTCAGCCGAGTTCGGCAGAGACTGATGAGCTGAATAAACGCAGCTGACGTCACGCCAGCGTAATCAAATAGTAAAACAGCAATAACAGCAGAAGTGGGGAAGGCTCGACTGGATCGAGCTTTTAAACTGGACCTCACTGTAGCTTTAGGCCAGTTTGGTTCCAGTGGTGCTGCAAAGTTCTCCACGTTTGTTTCGCATTTAGTAAAGCTTGGAGAACAAGAGAGAAGTTGGACATGAGGAGGAAAGATTTTTTAAATGTGTAGTATTTATTAGCATCAGTCAGCAAAATGGGCTTTTTAGCTAATGAGACGACTTCAGTCGCTCATAACTCTAATTTGAGAAAAGTGCCTTTGGTTTTCTGCTGCAACATGTTTGTGGATCAATCCCTGAAAGTAGTGTTCAAGGGTGTTCACACCATTTGTTTTTTTCCTTCTCCAAAGAGCACTTTATATCAGAGGCTTTCACAGATATTAATATCAGAGTGATTCTGGTCGGGGTAAGAGCCCCTCCAAGCCTCGTCAGACAAATGCAGGATTTAGAGCAGCGGAGGAAAGAGACGAGGTGTGAAAGTGCTCTGAGCTGCTGAATAAAATGCAGATTAAAACCATCAAATGTAGAGGGAAGCAGAGTTTCTGACATGATTTTTACTCACTATTAAAATTCTGACTTCTTCTAAAGTGTAGTTCTGATTCTGCTCTTAAGAAAAAAAAATCACAATATCCTCCATGAAAAATGGAGGAACTGTGGTTTTAAAATGTGTTTTGCATGAATTTAAATGATCAAAATTGGGTCTGGATTAAAACTATTGGACAAAATTAGGCTATTTAAACAGATATCTACAAAAAGTGAGACAATACATGCGCGTAGCGAGTGGGGGTTTGCGGGGTTCGAACGAACCGCCCACTTTGCCTATGAAGTCCCACCTACAACTCCCGCACAACACAAGTTCTGTGTTAAGAGAGGTGGAAAGAGAAGGTATGGAGACGCCGCTAATGTCGAACCGGTGAACACGCCTCGGTGGTTCACTGGAAACGCATCGGGTTGCCACTCCAACTTTATCTTGACTTGGGTTCGATCCCCACTTGGTTGAACTTATTTTACGTTTGTCTTTTATTGGATAAAAAAAAAAAGGAGTTTGTGTTAACCACAGGCATAACACAAACTCCTTTTTTTTAATCCAATAAAAGACAAACGTAAAATAAGTTCAACCAAGTGAGGTTCGAACCCGAGTCGAGATAAAATTTGGAGTGGCAAACCGAAGCGTTTCCAGTGAACCACCGAGGCGTGTTGCTCTTTTAAGGTCCACCTTTCCTTTAAACGAACCGCCCCTCATCAAATCCTGGCTACGCCCATGCAATAACTGTTCAAAACTTTTCCATAAACCATAGAGCTGAACTACCCTTTCATTCTGTCCAGACCAACAGGCACAGTAAGCGTCTTGCAAGACCAAAATACACAAACAACTCAACCCCATGGTGGGTGTACTTTTTTTTTTTTCATGTACCCTTTATTTATATAGGTACTGTAGTCTGAGTCACGAGAAATCATTTTCAAGAGAGACTTGTTTATTTTGGGGAACAAATGGTGATGGTGGGGGTTAAGGGCCTTGCTCAGGGGCCCAGAGTGGGGCAAATGAGGGTGGAGGCAGGGCCATCTTCTCGAACCACTGCGCCACCACTACCCCAAAATTATTCAGGTTCATAAAACAGTGTAATCTTTTACTTAAGGCTAGGGGCCTTAGGTGGGAATGTTATGGACCAGTACATAGGTTCAAAGGGAGGTATAGTATAGGTCTAGTAAGAATGTGTGGTGTGAGAAGATGGCTAGAGACGAGAGATGTGCAAGGACTAGGCCTGTCATGATCAATTTTGCTGGGCGATTAATTATCTCCGAAATTATTGCGATAACTGATAATATTGTTTGAAATTTGACAATAATTAGTAATTATAGTCAAATTTAAGAAGAAATGTGTTAATTTATTTTGCGTGTCGTACATTATTTCGACCACCAGATGGCATGGGAACGAGCAGCCTGTCTCTAGGAGAAATAGGAGGGAAGTCCCTTGACATGGCATGGGCGGTCTCTCTTCGGTTCTCATAATGGCAGATGCTCGGTGTGGCTTGAGCACTTTAGCATAGCATTTTTCACACAAAAATATCAGTAAACAAGTTCTTAGCTTCTTTTTGCAGAGAAAAACTTTTTACACAAAGGCACGGGTTTCAACCGTGAATTTTGGAGTTTCGACTAGACGGAGGATTTTTTTTCCCCCGAGGTTGGCCTGTTAGCTTAGCTTAGCTTCTCAGCTTAGCTGCTTTTAATGATCCAAAAACGCAATTTTGTATCGTTAAAATTGATTTTAAAGAGAAAAGAGAAAGAGAGGGGTCAGTGAAGAGTAACCAGTGTCTTCAGAAAGCGAGAGACATGAAGAAACGATAAAACCGATAAATGAAAATGGTCAGTAAATTTCAATTTACCATGTGATTACCGGTAATTGATTTATTGTTTACTGCAACAGGCCTAGCAAGGACAATATTATTATTTAGAACAAAAAATGAAAAAATACAAAGTTTACAACTTAACAAGCTGGCAACTCAAGAGTCTACCGTATTCGTCGGAGGAAAATACGCACCGGTGTTTAATACGCTTTGTCCAATTATTAACAATAAACAAGAAAAAAACGTAAATAATACGCTTCGGTGTTTAATACGCGTCATCGCCACGCGACGCGTCAGCGCCTCATTTGCCCTAATTAAGATGGCGGCGACAGAAGCAAGCGAGTACGAAGATCTTCACAAGGAAACACGGTAAAACAATTATTTCTTTGCGAGAAAAAATATATTTCTTAGCTGACTTTATAGCAGACGTGCTCCTGAGCTTAACGAAATGTTCAAATCAGCTGGATAAAAAAAAAAAGTTCGCCGAATTTTAGGCAGGCGGTTCGGACCGGACGCTTTGTTTCTTTAAATTTAGCTAAATAAACGCTTAAAAAATATATTTCTTAGCTGACTTTATAGAAGACGTGCTCCTGAGCTTAACGAAATGTTCAAATCAGCTGGATTAAAAAAAAAAGTTCGCCGAATTTTAGGCAGGCGGTTCGGACCGGACGCTTTGTTTCTTTAAATTTAGCTAAATAAACGCTTAAAAAATATATTTCTTACCTGACTTTATAGCAGACAGTCCCCTGAGCTCAACCAAATGTGAAATCAGCTGGATTTAAAAATCCGCGGTGTGGTTTATGAGTTACGGTATCTTGCTAACAGCTACATCCATAGCAAGGGGCGGGCAGCGACAGAGTCAGTCCGACCAGAGGAGGCCTTTTTCGGACACATGAGCTAGAAACTTCTGGAAGTGGCCCTCTTCGCTCTCTGAGTCCTCTGCTGCTGCCCGAAATGTAAACCGGCGAATCAGAGTGAAAAATGGGTCTAAAAATATGGGGAAAAAATCCATAATTAATACGCTTCTGTGTTTAATACGCACAGCATTCAAACGAGCAAAAAAACACGTATTATAGACCGGTTTTTACGGTATATGGTATTTAATTTAGGTAGTATCCCAAATCCCTTAGTTCAGTCTGAGCTCCGCAACTTGTAGTCTTTAGTCTTTACAGTACGGTAGTCTGTCTTTCAGTTCTTTCAGTCAATTACCGGTAGGGCTTCCAGTTTTGGTGGTAGTTGAGTGGTTACCACATTTTAGGTTCACTGATCTTGAAAGAATGCTGTCCTTCAATCAAGTTTCTGGACTCTGGCCAGCCATCTCCTTTAATAGAGAATTCTTCAGTCTGTCTGGAGGTTTTCTGAACGAGTAAACAAAACCTAGCCAAGATGTTGTTCAAGTCCATCACAGTAAAAAATCATCACACCATCTCTCTGCTCTGTCTTTCAATGTGACATTTTCTCACCCTGATCAGAAAGACTGCTAAACTACAATGAGGCTGGTGCACATAGATATGGGCAGAGTTTATTCATGAACCAGGAAGTAAAGAAAAGGAGAGGATCAACGCTTCCTCTTACCAAAATAAAGTAAAATACATGTATCAATTAAATAAATATGGAGCAAAGTAGAGCTGTTTTCTCTACTGGGTTACTAGAGCATGAAAAAGTGAAGGGTGTAAACAAACATGAACTATGAGCATGGTCAGCTATCATAAATGTGTTTTAAAGAAAATATACTTATTTCTGGTCTAACACCCAAACCGTATTATTTTACTGAAACATTTATGAATCTGCCTTTAAAGCAGAAAGACAAGTGAGATGAAATGCTTAAACAATAAGCATTCATTTAAAATCCTCACAGCTGTACATTATTAACTATGTCTGTATTTGTGCTAAATTAAATGTGTGCATAACAACATGCCAGTGTTTACAAGAATGTTTATTTGCACTAGTTTCATAGCTGAATTTTGTTTCTGGATACAACCAATATGCAAATAGGTTAAAACTAGTCAAAAGTTAATTTAAGGACACAAAATATATTTAAAAAAAGCTAAACAAAAAAATATTTTCTGTTTTGTTGCACGTCTCAGTTGTACTGGATGTCCAGCTGTAGTTTAACCACAAAGTCAAGAGTCTTCATCCACTTTTTTCTTATTTACCTGTGTGTGCGTTGTCTCTGGTTGAGTGACGCCGTACGTCCCGGGCTGTTCTGCTGGCCGTGCTGGCTACCCAGTCGGGCGGGACTGGTCATGTAGTCGTTTGGCACTGTGGGGGGCTTCACCGGTTCCAGGGTCTTGTAGGGCGTGTTACGTCTGCAGCAGTCAGAAAATTAGAAGAAGAAAAATTAAACAATACACAAAAATTTAAAAAGATGAGCAATTTCAGTCAAAATGCAACTTTTTGACTTATAACTTAAATGTTAATGAAAATTTTTTAAATAACTTTAGAGTACTAGTACTCAGGAGTGATCCTTCTTAAAAGGAGGTTCTTACCCGAGCGTGCCACACCCGGACATCGGCGGGCTGGGAGGCTTCTGTGTTGGTGGATTGGTCCTCGATAGTGTTCCTCCTCTGACTGCCTGGTTGTTTCCATGTTGCTGAGGTCAGAAAGGAGGGGGGGAAAGCAGTTGCTCATTTTACAAACAAATTCCTTCAGCCACAGTGGATGATGAGTATTTATGCGACTGAAATGAAACGTTACAAGCTGCTCAGATAACTCATCATTCAGCAGACTTCATTTGAGGGCTATATCCCAGCCAGGATGGTGTTTATCTCAGTAACAGCGTGCTTTGCACAGTACTTTTATCCTCTCAAATGTGTATTAAATTCATTTAAATTTACAAAAGAAAATTGACTGAGTTTTCTGAGAAGCCTGTAAACTTTACCTCCACTACAAAATATTTAGGGAGTATTGGCCAACAGGAAACTAAAACATGGACAGGTCTCTACAGGGAGGAGGCTACAGGTCTGTTAACACGAGACATTCATCACAGGTAGATGGATCTGATGTGAAAGGGACGTGAACAGATGTATTAATACATGGGAGTAAAATGGGTCATGTGACAAACTAGACTTACCTTGGCTTTTAGCCACTTAGTGTGGGTGAAGGAGAAAAAAACAACGAAAGAAAGAAAGAAAAAGAGAAGACGCATGTCAAAATGAACGTCTGCACGGAACAAAGTATAAACCAGAAGAATAGAAAAAAAAAAGATTTGTTATTGCACAGAGTAAACATTTAGCTAAACCTGAGAAGATCAGTCTGGGGAGACACTACCAACTCAAAAAAATTTACTTTTATGACATCTCAAATACTGTACATATATAAAAGCAAAGCAGTTGCTGGAATAAAACTGTCATCAGAAGATTGTAAACTAAAAGATTGACCTGCATGTGTCCTAAAGCAGACCATTTTCATGTTTGGTATCTTTTTTATTATGATTTACATTTATTTTCTTGAAAGGTATTTCCTGGTGAACGTGTGAGCTGATTTTATAAAAAGAGCCAGGACGTTGAGCTGCAGATTAACTGATACACGTAGCTCATCTATAATGCAGCTTCCTCTGCGGCTTTTGTGGGAAGCATTATAGCTGCACAAATCCACAAGACAAAGAGACAATGAGATCAAATCCACAGTCATTTAGCAGCGTTGTTTGCCTCTTGCAGTACGGTCACTCCATTGGTAGAGCTGTTGCCTCTCAGCGAGAAGGTCGCCGGATCAAATTCCAGCCGGGGGACCTTTCTGGGTGGGGTTTGCATGTTCACTCCGTGCATGCGTGGGTTTTCTCCGGGTATTCCGATTTCCTCCCGCAGATCAAAAACATGCATGTTAGACTGATTTGTAACTCTAAATTGTCCCTAGGTGAGTGAGAGAGTGAGAAAGAAGGCTGGATGTTTGCCTTTTTCAACAAACCCTTCGACTCAGCTGTGAGTGGAAAACTTTACATTCAGATGCACCGCTCAACAAGATTTTAACCAGCTTATGGTAGAGATGATACAAGTTCAAGTTTCTTTATTATCCCCAAGGGGTAATTTGTTTCGCAGTCAGTAGGTACATAAAGCATCCATACTAGACAAGACTTTAAAATACCAGTTGGTTGAGAAGCCTGATCGCTACAGTGATGAGTTTTTCAGTCTGTTCGTTCTACATCTGGGCAGCAGATACCTGCGTCCAGATGGAAGCAACCTGAACTCACCATGGAGTGGGTGATCAGGATCTGCCAGAATCAGCGTCAAGTCTCATTTATCTACTAGATTGAAACATTGTCATAATGATCTAGTAACTAGATCATTATGACAATGTTTCAATGATAAGATTATGGACAGACAGGTTCAACATTGTGATTATTATCAGATTCATGCAGATTTAGCATTTTGAGCTGGGATAAATCTACAGATCTGTGATCAAGGAGATAATAATAATAATGTCATCACATTGTCATCACATGGTCTCTACATTTAACCCATCCACCTATCCATGGGATATGGAAAGTGCCTGGGGGCATTTTGGGAATAAGGTGAGCAACTAATGGTGTATCTACACTCCTTAAGGCAACTGTAGTCCCTGGTGACTAGAGCTGTCATTTCTAATCCAAACTGAGCTGGGCCAGGCCATAATCATTTAGATTTAGGTGTCAGGCTTTTGACTGAGTCAGCGGACGTGCACAGCTGACGATCCAATTATATGGCAAATGGCTTGCCATACCTTCACCAGCCGCATGTGGCCATTTGGCCATGTGCTGACCGGCCTTGAAGGAGGTTAAAAAAAAAATCAGTTAAAGTAAAAAAAAAGACATTCAAACAAATCAGACATTTTTGTTATTTCCTTTAAGGTGGTGATGTAATTCTAAAAAGATTTAGCTGCACTCAGCAGACGGGCATGGCCAACAACCCAGACAGGTGAAATCACAACATATCCGACATGTCAGAGCAGGGTCCCTGTATGAATAATGCAGAATGCAGGCAGAAGCAGGGATTTAATGCGCTTTGGCGGCCATGAAAGGACAAACACTTCCTCAGCTCAGATCTTCTGCCCTCTTAGTCGCGTGCGTCCGCTGACCGTTAATAACTATATAAGCAGTCAAAGCTTCATTAAAAATGTCCGGGGGTTTTCGGGTTCGGACCTGTAATTACAGTTACCGTATTTTTCGGACTATAGGTCGCACCCGAGTATAGGTCGCATTGTCAAATTATTGCCAAAGAATTGGAAAAATCCATATATAGGTCGCACCTGAATATAGGTCGCACCTACGTCAAAATGTGGACCGTGTTTAGCTCTGCTGCAAATGTCTCTTCCACAGGAGCGCACAGCAAGGCTTTTAAGAAGATTAACACTTAAAAACAATTAATTGTTTGATAAAAAATTATAGCAAATATGTGTCTGAGCTGAACTTTTCTTTAATAAATGAATAATTTTAGCAGGATAAACACCTAAAAAATATATTTGTTAGCTGACATTATTGTAAGAGTGTGTCTCAGTTTAATTTTTGTTAATAAATGATTACAAATCAGCTTATTTTATAAAAAGCCATATATAGGTCGCACCTGAGTATAGGTCGCAGGCCATGAAAAAAATGATAAAAAGGTGCGACCTATACTCTGAAAAATACGGTAATTCGTTGGGACGGGTGTGTTCGAAAATTATGGCTACGGGCTGGGACTGGGTCAGGTCGGATTTTTTGGGCCTGAATGCAACTCTAATAGTGACTGATGATCACTTTAATTTTTAAAAAGACTCACTCAGCATAATCCCCCAAAATATATTAATCTACAGTAAAATATATATATATCACTTCTAACAGCTGCTGTTTCAAAAGAAAATAATTCAGCTACTGACACACGAGCAAGCTTTTGTTGTGACGCACTAAACAGTTTTCCAAGGGTTCAGCCTGGAACTAATCCGGTATACTCCAAAGACTATCTTTCTGTGAACAGCAGCCAATATTTTCTGGGACTAAAAGATACTGTACTGTATTGAGATTAAATATATCTGAAGCAAGCCTTCCCATTTGGAGAACCAGTTACCACCTCAATGCAGCAGTGCACATGAATCATCGTGTGTTGTTGTGGATGTTGCAAACTATGTAGAAAATATGAGTTTAGTTCTGGTTACCACAATATAAAAAAGCTCAGGCTGCAAATAACAAAAAGCAAATATAACATGTTGGTCTTTTTTTTGGTTCACATCATCATGTTACTAAACCCAGTACACAACCAGTACTGAAAAGGACATTGTAGACGTCGTTTGTACACTTACAACACTTTTACTACAGAAACACAACACTTATGCAATGGCAACTACATGATGATGTAAACAGCATCAAATGCACACGATACACAAGTCAGAAACAAAAAGAAATATACCAGTGATAAGAAAACAAGCGATGGCAGCGTTTGTTACGTTTAAAGCACCATAAGTTCGCCACAACTCCACGGCAGAGCAGGCAGAGCGTTTGCAGAGCGTAGCATGAGATTGTTACGCAACTTGTATTATGTTTACAGCTCTTCTATGGATGTCGTCGTTGTTGACCCATTTTTAGTCGCTTCAGCAGTTTTTGTAGGGAAACAAGCACACATGGTAGTTGACATCCAGCCACAAATTTTGCCAATAACTTATTGATTCCACAACATTTCTTGCTAACTAGAGTTCCTTATGGAGGACAGTCCAACTGATATGGCACTATTCAGATTATAATCAGAGTTTCCCTTACATGTATTTTGCTTGCTCTCTTTTTATCTTTATTTTCATCTTAATCACTCAACAAAAGCATTTTTTTTTATTACTACATGCAACCACAGCATGACATTATCTCTCCATTTTAAATGTGTTCAACACTCTTTTTGTGGAAAACAAAACCAACATTTAGGCCAGCATGAACCCTCAGGCAGCTGCAGTGGGTTTAATGGTAAACTGAAGCCAATAAACAGGATTATTTATCATCATTATACAATTGATTCTGGTCAGTAAGTAAACAAAGTCTGTGTACAAGCCAGGCCTCTGACAGCTCAGATACTTTATGAATTAAGATGGAGTATTGACATCAAGTATTGATTGGCTCTTTGGGTTGTGATATTAGAGTTATTTTGGGATGAGGACTACAGCAGAAATGTGTGGGTGCTTTTGTTTCACCACATTCACTGACTAAATATGAACCCATTTCAAGGAGAAAATCTAAAGAGATTTGGTTCACTCAAAGTAAATTACAATGTTCCTAAAATAAACAGCAAGCAGCTTTAAATCAGCTGTGAAGCTCAAAGGTTCGCTCAATAGTTCCACTAATTTGAATTTCTTATGCAAAGCGCTTGTATTGTAGTGCAGAGATTGTTTTCAGTGCAGAGATTGTTTTCAGACAGCAAAGTCAAATATAAACCACTGCTGTCCAAGACTAAATTATGGATTATGGACCACTGAAAAGGGGTTCTATGGAAAAAATCATAAATAGTATCTTACCTGTTGTAGGTCTTGTCTTTAAATTGACTGAATTTTGAGAAATAGTTTAAATGCAATTAGAATAACAAGCTAAGCAAAAACTAAAGTGGATTGCCGCCAATTTCATTCATTCATTCATTCAACCTTTATTTATACAGGCTAGCCTCGTTGAGTCACGGGGACTCATTTACAAGAGGGACCTGTCTCACTCACACCAAACAACCATCCACTCTCACACTCACACCTAGGGTCAATTTAGAGTCACCAATCAGCCTAACAAGCATGTTTTTTTGGTCTGTGGGAGGAAACCGGAGTACCCGGAGGAAACCCACGCATGCACGGGGAGAACATGCAAACTCCACCCAGAAAGGCCCCGGACCGGGATTTGAACCGGCAACCTTCTCGCTGAGAGGCAGCAGCTCTACCAGTTGTGCCACCGTGCTGCCCAGTCCAATCTTTCTTAACGTCTCTGTGAAAGGTGATCGCAAATTTATTTCACAGTCTGTTTTACTTGAATCTATTCTAGAACTACAGTTACCTCCTAATGCGTATAGGTTTCTTATTTCATATCTTTTTTTGTGATGTGATGTGTAATTTAAAACAATTTCACTCAAAAATCATAGCAGTTCATGGAAACATTTTATAAATACTGCATAAATCTTTTGCATTACATGGTTGTTTACATATAAATATACTGTTTAGCTTTTTTCCGAGTGCAAAGAAAATAGCAGCTAGCTGCAGCTTCAGCCTCAGGCACTACTTGTAGAAATATTGTTTCAACTGGAAAAATCTTAATGTGAAACTGAAATAAAAATTATAAAGCGCAGTTTGTGCAAACTGATAATTTTGAGACTGGAGTTGCTTTCAGGTGCTTATTAGATGTTAAGTTACAAATTTTCATGCAGGTTTCTCATCAATCTGATCGATTTTTCCAAAAACGTTGTTCAAGAGAGATTTATGATAGGTAAGAAATTAAGTGTTAACTTTGTGATCAAAAGATCTGAACCATTTAAGTTCATTACGGTACTCAAACGTTATCAAAATATGTTTGAATAATATATATTTTTAAATTGTAAAAGCTTCTTAAAAATGCTTCATTCGTCAAAAATAGTAGATAGTAGCAATATACCGGTAGTAGAAAGATGGGTCAATCTTTGTTTGAGGTGTGCCAAACATTTTGCGATCACCTTTCACAGAGACGTTAAGAAAGATTGGACTGGATCTTATTTCACAGTCTGTTTTACTTGAATCTATTCTAGAACTACAGTTACCTCCTAATGCGTATAGGTTTCTTATTTCATATCTTTTTTTGTGATGTGATTTTTTATAATTTTTTTGCAACATATTTTTTTTGTACCTCCTCTTTCTTTATATTTCCCTTTCCTTACCTAAAATAAATAAATAAATAAATAAGTAAAAAGCAGCGCCTCTCATGAGGCTGCAGCCTCAGGCACCCCGTCTCCCATGTCCATGTTGTTTGTTTCTTTGGACGGTCTGTACTGAAATGTGATTTTGTTGTAATTCAGTGCAATGACAATAAATTCTGATTCTGATTGTACTGATGACTGAATTTTACTCATTTTTAGGATGCCTTAATAAAATTATTTGCTATGTGACTAAACAGTCATGTAAATTACCATGATGATATATTTAAACGCCTGTATTAGCTATGGAGCCAAAACTCAACTAGGTTGATTAAACAGAACAACTTGAAGCTTGAGTTCCTATTTTACACCTTGTTTTTTGTTAACTTAGACAAGATTTTAAAATAAGTACATTTATGAGAAGCTACGTGCTATTTCCTGTAACCAGTACTGTATATCACTGAATTGCAACTATTTATGCTCGATGAAGCCGTGATAATTCTTGGAAACAAATGACAGAATATTAATTTGCCTTAACAATAAATGGCTGAATTTTACTAATGCAATATTACCAGTAACTGTCATTTTGTGAGAATGGATAAACTAAAAATAAACATCTCATTAAATATGGTGGAGGAATTAAATGTACTTCTGTGCACTGAGAGTGAATATATCCTGACTTATGTCCTGTAAGGCTATGAGATGGTGTTGGACCTCTAATTCAATCTGTCTGATAACTGTAATTGATTGTCTGATTGATGGAGCAAACAACACTCAGGAGGAAGAATAAAAGTGGCAAAGAATGCCTGTAAGCAACAGGAAATTATGTCACGTCTGGGCAATCTCATGACCGTGAGTGCAAGCCTTAATGGCAGAGATGTTTATCAAATCAAAAAGCTTCTTCCCCACTGATCAGATTGAACTAAATGTTATCCAAATAACTCCAAAACAAGATTACAAAACCTTAAGTGCTTTTAAAAATGTCTCACAAACTCCATCTCTACTATTCCCGTAAAATTACAAGAATAGAGTTGCTTCTGTTCCACAAAAGCTACATGATGTAATCGTTTTCTAGCTCATCTCCACTCCCAACCGCTTCCCACCATCCCACACTCAGAAACATTCTGGTAGGGTCAGAAAGAGGTGCTTTCTGAAGATGAAAGACAAAATCACAAGAGACACAAGCGTGAGCAAGGAAAAGACTCAATGCTAGAAAAGTGAAGGAGAAAAATAGGAACACCTCTGGCAAGAAAACAAAGAAGGGGGTGGGAGGAGGAATTAGACATGAAGAATCGAAGAAAAGAAAAAAAAACAGAGGCAGAACTAAACAGACAGAGCGTTGAGAAGTCTTCTAAAGCAAGAAAGAAGAAAAACGAGTTTAAAAAAGTGCTCACCTTAACACCATGGCCGACATCGTCCAGGACAGTGTAGTCAAGTGGCTTCCTGATGTATCTGACTGGCCGTTCCATGTTGGCTGGTGCTATAATCTTATGGGTCCTTGAGGTGTTTTTATTTGTGGTCAGGATCCCAATCTCCCGCCTGGCTACCTTCTCTTTATGGATGTCCACCGTCTGTAAAACAGTGAAGATAAAGAAGACAATGTCATCCACAGGCATAATGAAAAAATACAGATGTGTTGAGAATGAACTTTGATACAGATGTGTAGTTCAGCTTGGACCTCGGGACTAAATAAACTGAACATACAGCAGTTTAAGCTTGTGTACCACATTTTTCGGCCTATAATGTCTCAGCTTTTCTGCATAATTTGCATGCCCTGCAACTTCAAAACAGAAGTGACATATTTATGATTTTTTTCCCATGTTTATAAACCATTTTTTGGCTGAGATATGACTGCTTTCATTCACTCAGATATTAAAAATATTGAACACTACCATTTTCAGCTGCTAGATGGCACTCTAGTAGTATGGCATGCCGTTGTGTCATGTAATAGGTAAAAGTGGCTATTAATGACACAGTCTGCTTGTCATAGCCTGCCACAATCGTCCAGCTCCGGGATGACGCCAGGAGCAACCGTCAAATCAGCTTAATTTTGCTGTGTCAGGCCGGAGAAATGCAGCTAATTTGACCATTGAAGTGCATTTATTAAGTAAAGGTTTGCTATAATGTCAAGCAAACAAATAATTGTTTTAGGTGCTTATCTTGTTAAATTTTGAAGAAATGCGCAGCGTTCCTCCTTCCTAATTTTCTCCCTCTGCGCACTCTCGGAGCACCGAGGCAGCGAATACTTTTGAAATACAGCCGATTTTACCGTTCAAGTCTTTTTTTAAAGGAAAAGTTAAACTGAGACACACATTTACTGTAATTTTGAGCAAATAAATTGTTTAAGTGTTAATATTGTTAAATTCTTGCTAAAGTCCTCCCATGCACGCCCCCGCGGCCGCCATTTGGCAGCCAATCGATTTTTGGCACAACACCGGTTCACATTTCCAGGTGGTCAGTGGTGAGGCATAACAAACGTGACGTTTCAGCGGTGACGTATAATAGATGCAACTTATACAGTGAAGCAACATATTTATGTTTTTTTCCACTTTATTGGACATACAGTATTTGGACCAATGCGACTTAAGCTGGGTTTATACTAGCGTCTCATGTCTTTTACCTCCCGCTGAGTGAACCCAGCGATGATGCAATTGCGTGTGTGTCACCGACCGCATGAGTGTTTATACTTGGCAAGACGTGGGGGGATAAATTATAATAAATCCCTCCCTCTTCCCTCCCACTGCATTCAAGGATTTCATGAAAAAAATGAAAGGAGGCAGAAGAAGAAAAAAATCTCATTATTTCTGTCCCTTCTTTAAACAAAATTAACAATCAATTCAAATAGCAATCACATATATACTCTGATGCATGCTCAATAATCCAGGTAGAAAAATCTAAAAAAGCTAAGTCTGGTCCTCTGGACATTCAAAAACAAAACAAAACAAAGCAAAAAAAATGTAGAAACGTTTCGTCTTTCGTCCGAAAGACTTCCTCAGTCTGAGTTGCTGTGTTCAGCTCAGTCTTATAAATAGCACCCTCCCACAGTGGATCAACCAGTTGGCTGATGACAGCCTGAAACCAGCTGCTCACATGATCAAGGAGGGCCATCAGCCTAACAATGGATCATTAGCACCCTGATGGTTGTTTGCTATTCACAGAGGGCTGAGTGATACTAGCAATAACAGCATTGTAAGAGGGAGACAGTTGAACCCGGAGGCCTCCACCCCTGTTTAATGATGGACGGTTTCTTTTCACAAAGATGGCCTCCTTTACTCCTCTCTCAAACCATCGTTCCTCTCTATCAAGGATGTGAACATCTTCATCCTTGAAAGAGTGACCGCTGGCGTGGAGATGAGTGTAGACTGCAGAGTCCTGACCTGATGATGTTGATCTTCTGTGCTGGGCCATCCTTTTGGCCAGTGGCTGTTTAGTTTCCCCGATATAAGACTGATCACAGCCCTCCTGACACTGAACAGCATACACAATATTACTCTGTTTGTGCCGGGGGACTGGATCTTTGGGATGAACCAGTCTTTGCCGTAATGTATTTTGGGGTTTAAAAGCCACTGGGACGTTGTGTTTAGAGAATAAACGTCTCAATGTCTCTGAAACTCCCGCAACATACGGAATGACCACTGGTCTGGGTTCCTTCTTTTCACCTGATGGCTGGCTGGAGTTCTGTTTGGGTTTCTTCTCTGCTTTCAGGAAGGCCCAGTTAGGATAAATCACATATATCACATATATAAAATCACATATATAAAAAAATATAAGATATTAAATGAAAATAGGCTTTAGTTACAGTTTTGCACGCTGTACCCGTATAACCGTATTTAAAAACAAACAAAAAAACTCAACCATGTGAGATTCGAACTAGGGGTGAACGATTAATCGCATTTGCGATTATCTCGCGATATGTTAAAACGCGATTCTCTAATCGCACGGGCTGCGATTTGACTGGTCACGTGACTTGGCAGTGAACTGCTCTGGCCGCGTGCAGCTCTGAATGGAGCAAGGAGGAGACTGCGCTCCAACACTGTTGCTTCAGGCTCGACAGAAGTCATAAAAGTTATAAATTCAGGTAAGTTAGCTTGTGTAAACGTGAATCTGAGCTTAGAGGCTGAAACACCGAGACCGCGAGCTGGTCACGTGACTTAGTAGTGGCCGCGCCGAGCAGCAGGAGCTCAGCTGAGCGAGCAAAACAGAGCAGGGCGGAGGAGGAGACTGTGCTCCAACATTGTTGCTTCAGGCTCGACAGAAGTCATAAAAGTTATAAATTCAGGTAAGTTAGCTCATTTAAACGTGTATCTGAGCTTAGACGCTGAGACACCGAGACTGAGCGCGAGCTGGTCATGTGACCGCCGGGTCTGTTTTGACGGTGCCCGGTTAGCAGCTAGCTCAGCAAGCTAACGTTCTGCGTGAAAAAGTGCATTAATTATCTGATTTAAAAAAAAACAGTTGTGTCGTTAGTGATATGAATTAATACAGAACCAGTAAAAATAATCGCATTTTAAATCGCAATCGCAATTTATAGAAAAATAATCGCAATTAGATTATTTTCCAAAATCGTTCAGCCCTAATTCTAACTCACGTCCTTTGAGTGGGAGCGCAACGTCTTTACCACTAGACCAACACGGCTTGTTGTTTAACAGCGGAATTTGCTTTCTTTTAAAGGGTGCATGCAGGCGCAGGCATGCTTTTGAGTGCGCGCGCGTAAATATATATATATATATATATATATATATATATATATATATATATATATATATATATATATATATATATATATATATATATATATTAGGGGTGTAACGATACACAAAACTCACGAGACGAGACGAGAAAATCACAGATCTCGCGAGAACGAGACGAGATTTTAACATTAGTTCAAGAAAACTTCAAAGATCGGTTTTATGCCGCAAAAAGGCTTTTATTCTGTTTTAACATGTATTACAAACCCAACTGATGTCTTCATTTTACTGATTGAATCTCCTTAGACCTTAGAACGTTCAACTTTGTTAAAAAAAATAGATATTCACGCAGGACTTTCCAAAAATTGAACATAAATATCCGCATCAGCGCTGAATCTGCAGCCGTCACTCACCAGTGTTGCCAGATTGGGCGGTTCACCGCGATTTTCCTTCTGCCTTTTGCGGGTAAAGAGTGCTTTGGGTGGGTGGGACTCTATCTGGCAACACCGGTCACACCGGTGTTTACACGCGTGTCTTTACATTCGGGGCAGCGTCGGCAGCGCCGGGACCCTCCATCAATGTAGAGGCGTCTCGTCTGCGGCACCGGGACCCTCCATCAGTAGTTGGGGCGTCTTCTATAGCAACTTCATCCGGCGAAGCCATGCTGTCCGTGACGCTGACTTGCTAGGGGCTCTGCTAGCGCTAGCATTAGCATCTCGCGAGACAACGTTACCTCTCAACGAGAGATATCGCGGGAGTTTAATATCGCGAGATCTCGTACAACGAGATCTCGTTACATGCCTAATATATATGTATTGGTGTGTGTGTGTGTGTTGGGTAGTGTGCTGAGGCGCACGGTACAGACAAGTTTCTCTTCAAATGTCTGTCAAAGCAAAAACAAAAAACGCCCACAAACTTTGAACCAATCACACGCTGCGAGCCGCATCGTCGGCGTCTCGGAGTTCTGCTTGGGGGCTATGTACACGACAGGCTGTCGAACGGGGGATAGCAGCGGGAGTGCGGCCAAAAGTTGTGCAATGTTTGCTCACTCAACGGGGGGTAAAAGACATCCGACGGGCCGTCGGCTCAAGTATAACGCCAAAATTACACCACACGCGTTCCGGCTCCGCCCCGCTCCGGTCCGACCTCCGCAGCAAATACGCACCCATTATAATCAATGACAGAATTTACACTGGCTCCGCACGGCGGCAGCGAGCTGCGGAGAGCGGACGGCAGTCCGTCAAAATTAGAAATTTTTCTATTTCTGCCGGACGCCGGAGCTGTGCGGAGGCACCAACAGGAAAAGGAACGAGCACAACTTCCGTATTTACAAAATAAAATCACCACGGGCGGACTAATCCTAGCTCTATACGGATTTATTTGTACAAAAATGCTGTCAAACTATCATTTATGACTACGCCTACAAACGCAATACAATAAATAAATAAATAAAGTATTTTATTCTGAAAATGTAATACCTCACTTCCTGTTGCTCAAACCATGTCCTGTCGCTCATTTACGAGAGAAGATCAAGGCAGCAGTCTCTACTGTTGTTCTCCTTCTTCCACCGAATGAATTGTTTTGTTCTGACTTCATTATTTATCACTTGATTTATCGCGCGATCCCGCAAATCCCGCGCATGCGTCTAGGAGCGGCGCATGCAGGCGGACCTGAGCTGAGCGGAGGTAGTGGAAATTGGAGTTTGAGACGCTCAGCTGCGACCTGCGGAGCGGAGCGGACCGCATGTAGTGTAATTTTGGCGTAACAAGGCCTTTATACGGCGGTGCGACGTGTAAGGTCGAAAATACGGTAATTAAATCAAGCCATTTTGTTTTTCATTACTGGATTCTTCATGTTTTTACAGCCACCAGAGAGCAATAATTAATTTGAATGAGGGTCAAATCAGAATATATGCGACTCACAGCTGGTCATTTTCAAGCCTACTTTTCTAACTGTGAGCAAACGTTCCCTTGTATCTTTGAAGGCTGATACAAAGCAGATTCTCTGAGGAATTGTTAAAAAGGAAAAACAAAAACACTCGATAGTTAAAAAAAACCTTTATAGTCAAAGGGGGAAATTAATATTTCACACCAGCCAAAGTTGCTAGAGTATAATTGCTCCCACAGAGATTTCCCCATATAAGAGAAACCTTCAATTTGTTTCTGTTGAATAAGAGACAATAGTCATTTTCTCTTACCTTGATAGGCTGTCAGAAAACAAAAAGGGTTTAATATGAATTAAAAAACTGAAAGTTTCTATAATGAATGAAGAAAAAAAATTGGGAAGCAAAGAAATAACTCTACAAGAAGCTCCAACATGATTCCTAAATTCATCTCACTTTGTGACTGTGGGAAGACTGAATCAGTTCATGTGGCTTTTATTATCAGGAAAATTCATTCATTGATCAGATTATTCCAGTGAGTTATTTGAATTCAACCTGGAGAGACTCACACGGAGAGAGAAGAAGACCATCAAAAGGTTTTATTGACAAGAGTTCTTTGGCGCTCGGGCCCCGGCGGAGGACATGCATGCCGAACAGCTGTGAGCTTGAATGTCCGGCATAGGGAGATAGATTATGGCTATCTTCACCCCCTGGGACCCAAACCTGGTGGCGGCGTCGGGACAAAGGTAGGGGAGACCATAAGACCGTGAAACACCGGGTGGAGATAGGGAGGTGGCTGGATGCAGCTTGGCTGGCAGACGGGAAGAGCCCAGGAAGGAAAGCCTTCTATCTGGATCTGGAAGGTTGATGAGCTTTGAGCCACAGCTGGGTGAATCTGCCATGTTGAATTTGCAGCGAGCCTTCATTTGTCATAATCCTCCAACCATACACTGAAGAGAGGAGGGAGCCGTTATGTTTTATTCAGGTTTAATAATAAACCCCAAATTTCTTACGGCTCTTTAAGTGCTTTTACAAGATGATCTTAAAAACATAACTGGTTTAGATGGGACCTCCTCCTTTCTCTTGTGCAATACTGCTAAAAATAGAAAATACAAGGCTCTGAAAGCAGCAAAAAACAATAAAAGGTGGCATTCTTTTTTTATTTTTTCCCAATTGGATTTATATACGGTAATTTTTACAGTCAACATTACAGAAGTGTTCGCCTCTGCGAAGAGCTTATTACCGTATTCGTCGGGATATAACACACTCCTGTGTATAACACGCTTTGTCCAATTATTGCCAATAAATTGGAAAAATCCGGAAATAACGCACTTCGGCGTATTACACGCATCTATTAAGCGTCACCGCTACGCGACGTGTCAGCACCTCATTTGCCCTGCTTAAAATGGCGGCCACAGAAGCGAGCGAGCTCAAAGAACTTCACAAGATAAACACGGTAAAAACAATTTCTTTGCGAGAAACAACATATTTCTTAGCTGACATTATAGCACAAGGGTTCCTGAGCTTAACCGTTCCTTAATCAATTCATGAAATGGTCTAATCTGCTAGATTTAAATTGTTTCGGTTTCACTTCTTCCAAAACACGTCTTGTGCGCTACTAAAATAAATTATAAATAAATCAAATTTGATCTCAAATGTTTTATACAGGTCAACAGCTTGTAAATTAAACCAATATAATTACACTCTGTAAGCCTAAAAAATATCCGAGTGGTTTAAGAGCTGTTTATCTAGGTAAACAGTAGGTATCTGTTCACGTTAGCTAAGTGCTAACAGCTAAAAGAGCAAAAAAATTTTTTTAGCTCTAAATATCTTCTTCGCTAACAGTTTGTAAATGACCACCAAATTACGCTCTGTAAGTTTCAAGAAAATCTGCGGTGTGGTTTATGAGTTATCTTGCTGAAAAAAAAACAGCTAACCTCACAGCTATAGCAGCTACATCCAGAGCAGGAGGCGGGCAGCGACAGAGTCAGTCCGACCAGAGGAGGCTTTTTTCGGTCACATGAGCTAGAAACGGTCTGGAAGTGTCCCCCTAGCGGACAAAAATGGTACTGCACCATTTTTTGCCCAAAATGAAAAACGGCGATATCAGAGCCAAAAAATGGGTCTAAAAATATGGGGAAAAATCCATAAACACGCTTCGGCGTATAACACGCAGGACATTCAAATGAGTAAAAAAACTGCGTGTTATACCCTGAAAAGTACGGTAACTAAAAACTAAAACTTCTGTCAAATTGAAGTGTACGGTAATATGTGATTATTGTTTTGCTTCATTCTTAAACGCTGTTTTGTCTTTGGATGTTATCCATTTTTAAGTGATTGTATAGAAGACATGGGAAGTGAGCAATTCACCAACATGGGGAAGCAACTACAGTATTTCCAGTCAAATCTAAAAAAAAAAAAAAGGTCCACATTCAACCATTAGACAAACTTCCACAAAACAGAAATGTTGCCTTTAAAGTGGAAACCCATCTGGTCTCGGCTGAATTCACTCCACAGATTAAAGAAAAGGAGGACAAACATCACTGCAGCTGGCAAAAAGGGAAGTGAGAATGCAACATGGTGCAAGTTCACCTCTTCTCTGCAAGAAAAATAGCTACAGCTATGGGTCAAACCGAAACTACTTTTATTAACCAACTTCCTCACTGCGAAAAACTGTGCCCCATCAAGACTGCATTGCAACCACTGACCAGTTTCCAAAGAAAGTGGGTTTGACCTCTTTGAACCAAGCCAGTGGGGGACTTTAATCCGAGCGATGGCTGCTTAGACGCATGGCTCTTCACTAGGAGTGCACTTTTCTTGGCTTTTCAACTGGCACTATAAAAAGGTGTTTACACAATCTCAGTGATTCAACTGTTGGTGGAAAAGGACTAACTCTCTAAAAGGCAGATTCATGTGTGCCTTTCAACCAAAGTCACTCAGGTTTGAGGCCAGAAGAGAATTAGAATTTAAAGGAACTTCACATCTTTCTTCTTTGAACAAATCTTTTACTTTACCTACTTTTATTTGCAACTTTTATCATCTCTATATCTTGCAGAGTCTTAAAAAAAATGTGGTGCCTTGTCAAAGAATCACATCTTCATCTATGTGTTTGAAGAAAAGAGGAAATAAAAAGTCATTCAAAACCTTTTTGACTTGGGAGATTTTTCCATTTGGGAATAAGAGTGAGTCAGCACAGTGACTGCCAAAATCAGAGAGTTGTTTTGTTGTCGGGAGTAACAAGCACCAAAACATTTGAAATGTATTTATTTCCTTTTTATACAAACTATTTCCAAATGTGACAAATACACTATTTTATGCTTGAACATCAACAACTAGCAATTTAGCACTGTGGTGTCAATCTCAAACAATACAATAACTCATTTTACTAATCCAGTTATAACTCATTTTACTAATCCAGTTAGTCTGGGACTGGATCAAAGATGATACAAAGAATGAACTCTCAGTCATTGAATAGAAGACGGGATCTTTTGTCTTCCGTCTCATACTGGGATCAGCTAAATTTAATGACTAGTTATGCCATGACTTTTGTAAGAACATGTTAAATTCTTCTTCAGCTACTACAAAATACATTTAAACAGTATTCATTTAGAGGAATCCTAAGCATTTCAATAAATTATCATTCCTTGAAGGAGGGTCCTGCTGCATGCATCAATAATCCAGGTAGATA
>JBBPBX010015387.1:7070-19647 GCA_038048925.1 Garcialebias charrua | reverse complement strand
AAACCATAAGAAGACTACCACACGTCAAACAGTTACGTACATGGGTTTCTTCTATTTAAAAACACATGGAATTGAAACACGTGGCTTTTCTACCTACAGTCAACAATTACCCCTTGTTGTTTCAAACACACTTTCCAGGAAGAATATGATATTCAGACCACTGCAGAAATAAAAGGGGAGGAGGGGTAGGTTGGGAGAGTTGAGATTCAGAAGACAATCTCTACTACTTGCATTTATTTGATACAGAACTGTGACTTTGGGTTTTTGAGAAAGGAGGGGGAAAAATCTTTGAAGCTTTTTTTAGGCTGGCAGCAGGAATAATTCCTCAGCAGCTCTGCACAAACGGAGACAAAAAGGCTGCACAACGAGAACAGCAAGGTTTAGCTGGGTGCTTCCAACACAAGTGAAAAGCTGCACTTGACAAACACACGCCCTACATACCAATGTGTCTGTGGCTCGTCAGAGGAGATAAAATGGTTAATGACAGAGCTGGAGTGAAAGATGATTATAAATTTACAGAAAATGTTCCAGTAATCCAGCAGAAAGGCATCTTTCTTTGAGTGACACAAATCTAAAGAAAGCTTCTGTGGTTTGTTAGCCAAGAACATGAGGACAAGAAGCATCCTACTGCTGAAAAAGATAAATCAGAACTTCATGTGATGAAGGGCATTTTCTATTTAAAAATACTGTATTAATCCCAAAGGGAAATTAAATGTTGTAACGCATTATTCTTGTTTCATTAAGAGACGTTATAGATACTGATGGTGATGGCTGTAGACAAAAAGGATCTCTTGTAAAAGTCCGTGCCACAGCAGATCCGAAGAAACTGGCCGCAGACACCGTCCGATCCGTCCACCCAGACTTGGCTGGCCTCTTGGTCCCTCCAGGCTGCAAGATCGCCCGAATGTCGGCCTGAACTCCTAGCAGAGCAATAGCCTCTCTTCCCAGCAGCCGCTGAGCTCCTCGTCACTTCGGACAGCCGGCTACAGGTGTCGGGGGATGATCCCGGTCCTTCTGCTGTCACGAGCAGTGTTTGAGGTCATTTCCAGGATCTCTGTGGTCAGGCACTTGAGCACAGCTGACAGGGAGACGGGAATGCATCCACGGTGCCTCCTTTTCAACTCATTTGAGATTTGGGGCTGTAGCAGAGATATTATTTGAGCTTTTGAGATATTAATCAGCTGCTCCCACTTGTAAAAATAATCCTGTTGTCATGGTTACGCATCATAACAATTGTCCAAAACTAAAAAAAGTTTTATTAAAAATCCTTCCAGCTGCACAGCATCTAATACCAGAGGAAACAATCAAAAACGAAAAGCGAGTTGCATCCAGAAAAAGAGGAATTAAAGTTTCCAAAAGCAAAATCTCAGAATGAATTTAACAGAGCTACTCCAACATGCGGCGCAATTCTAGAACACAACTTTCTAGGTATTAAGCAAATATGAGCTGGTCTGTATGACAGCAAGGAATTGGATATTGTACTCATGTCAAAAATGTAGGAGGAAATTATGGTTTTAAAACATCAACTAAACCTTTCTGAACTCTGGCTGAGTCTTAATATGGACTGAGGACAGTAAGAGGCACCAGCAGGTGAATACGCTAATGGAGACAGTCATACTGTGGACGTTTTTGTTGTTGTTGTTGTCGTTTATACTATTAACAAGTTTCACAAGTTTCGTTTACCAATCTGTGATGCATTAAAACGGCTTTTTTACAGTGCTTCTTCTGTTTCAGACAGAACAATGCTGACTAAATTCCTTTAAGAGGGTCTTTTTTTAAATAGTCATTTATTCATAATGTTTTTGGATCAGTAATAATAATAAAATGCTGCAAAATATAAACACAAATAGAATTAGCAGCTAGCATTTCCAGTGCAGCATGTGGTGTGTTATGGTCCTCGGGGCGTTCCGTACCAGAGGCACGTTATGTACGGGTTGCGGGGTCAGAGTTCATATATAATAAAGACGCCGGCTGGCTAAAGAGTAGCGGTTGTCCGAGTTCTCCGTGAGTAGTCTCCAAACTATTACATGGTGTCAGAAGCGGTGACTCTTCGACGTGAAGTTAGCATTCCCGACGCACTCGCAAGTAACTGAGTCGTATCCGAGATGTCCGATACGGAGAGGGGAAGCGCTAACGCTGCGGCAGCTAGCAACGTCGTTAGCAACGTTAGCAACGTCGGAGAGGGATTTCGCCCGAGCCCGCCAGAAAAGTTTGACTGCAGAGATGTACAAAACTGGCCCAAATGGATCCGACGGTTCGAGAGATACAGGATTGTGTCGGGACTGGATAAAAAGGAAGAGGATTTGCAGGTGAATACGTTAATATATTCAATGGGAGATGAATCCGAAGATATCCTTAATGCATCTGAGCTAACGTCTGCAGAAAAGTTGAACTACAAAAAAGTAAAAGAGTGCTTTGATGAACATTTTATCGGAGAACACAATATAATTTTTGAAAGGGCAAAGTTCAACAGGCGTAACCAGGAACCGGGAGAAACGGCTGAGAGCTTTATCACAGCAGTTCACAAACAGGCGGAGTTTTGCAAGTTTGGAGCTCTCAGAGATGAACTGATCCGCGATCGCATTGTTGTCGGCATAAGAGATGCCTCGCTCTCTGAGAAGTTGCAGATGGATGCAAAACTGACCCTAACTACAGCTGTAATGCGAGTCAGACAGAGTGAAACTGTGAAACAGCAACAAGGTTGGCTGCGCAGTGCGAGTGGCCCTGCATCCATTAAAGAGCCTATTGAAGAGATGCATGCGCTTTCAATTGCACGCGGGACAGAGGACAGTGCACAACAGAAAAGAAAAACGAACAGGTATGCAACATCGTCTGCCTGTTATAAATGTGGGAGGGCTCCGTCACACAATTGGAAGGACTGCCCTGCCAAAGAGGCCGAATGCAGGAAATGTCACAAACGAGGACACTTTGCTGCCGTCTGCAGGTCTAAGCAACCTGTACACGAGATGACAGAGGAAAATGGACTGTATCAGGACACTCTGTACTTGGGAGAGGTGAAGTCAGACAGCAGTGGCTGGTACTCAGACATCAAATTAAATGGGGCAGTAGTTTCTTTTAAATTGGATACAGGGGCAGCAGTAACCGCCATTCCTACCACACTATACAGCTACAAAAGAGACGGCCCTCTGTTGCACACCCACAAAAAGCTGTATGGCCCAAATAATACCAGACTATCTGTAGTAGGTCAGATTCAAGGCAGCCTTGAAAGCAGGGATAAAAAGTCCACTCAGTCAGTGTTTGTCATTGATAGCTTGGCTAGACCACTGCTGGGTTTACCGGCAATTACAGAATTAAGTCTTGTGGAGCGAAGAGAGAAAATTGACACACTGGAGGAGACGGGGGACCCGGAGAGAAAATTCAAAAAGAAATTCCCAAAGGTGTTTACAGGATTAGGAAGACTGGAAGGTGACTATCGTATCCGACTGAGAGACGATGCTGTCCCCTATGCCCTTACAACCCCTCGCCGTGTGCCAATACCCTTAACTGAAAAAGTCAAGGAGGAAATAAAAAGAATGGAGGAGATGGGGGTCATCTCCAGGATAGAGAAGCCTACAGAGTGGTGTGCGGGGATAGTTGTAGTCCCAAAACCCAATGGCAAAATTAGACTCTGTGTCGACCTTACCAAGCTTAATGAAAGTGTGTGCAGAGAAAGACATATTTTGCCCTCCGTGGACCAGTCATTAGCACAGCTGAATGGTGCAAAGTATTTCACGAAATTGGATGCACGGAGTGGCTTTTGGCAGATCCCATTAGCACAAGAAAGTAGGGAATTCACAACATTCATTACTCCCTTTGGCCGCTTCTGCTTCAATGTGCTACCATTTGGGATAAATTCAGGCCCAGAACATTTTCAAAGACGCATGTCCCAGCTTTTGGCCGGCCTTGACGGTGTTATATGCCATGCAGATGATGTCCTTGTGTCGGGAAAGAATGAAGCAGAGCATGATGAACGGCTCACAGCTGTCCTGACACGACTCCAAGAGGCGGGACTAACACTAAATGAGAAATGCACCTTTGCACAATCGGAAGTTCTGTTTGTGGGACATAAAGTCAGTGCAGCAGGCATTGAACCAGACCCTGAGAAAATCAGAGCGATTACAGACATGCCTGTCCCACAGAACGCAGCAGATGTCAGGCGGTTTTTGGGGATGGTGACATATGTTGCAAAATTCCTCCCTTATTTTGCAGAGTGTACCAAACCACTCAGAGACCTGCTGGTGAAAGACAATGATTGGACCTGGGGTCATATGCAGCAGACAGCTTTCGACAAGCTCAAGAATGAGCTGGCATCACCAACAGTCTTGGCCCAATACAGACCACAAGCCAAGACAAAAGTGTCAGCGGATGCCTCGTCTTTTGGCCTGGGAGCAGTCTTAATGCAGAGGGAGGAAAGTATGCAGTGGCGTCCAGTTGCCTACATTTCCCGAAGCCTCTCCGAAACAGAGCAACGGTATGCCCAGGTTGAAAAGGAGGCACTAGCCGTTACCTGGGCCTGCGAGAGACTGAGTTCATACCTCATCGGAGTGCAGTTCACAATAGAAACTGACCACAAACCCCTCCTCGCACTATTAGGGACGAAAGCACTGGATGACTTACCTCCCAGGATTCAGCGATTCCGGCTGCGAATGCTTAGATTTGTATACAACATAGTACATGTACCTGGAAAAGCCCTCATCACAGCAGATGCACTATCCAGGGCCCCGATAAAGCGTCCACTGACAACAGAAGAAACACAGATGGAAGGAGAGGTAAAAATTTTCATTAACACTGTACGTGATAACTTACCTGCATCCCAGTCCAAACTTCAGCAGATAGCTGACCATCAGCGGCAAGACGCCATCTGCAGTCTGCTGATCCGACAGTGTCAAAGAGGCTGGCCACGACAAGAGGAGCTGTCCCAACAGCTGAAGCCGTATTGGATCCACCAAGGCGAGTTACACATGAATGGTGAGCTTTTGATGAAAGGACGACGTATTGTCATTCCAGAGACTTTGCAAAAGGAAATGCTCGCCCGACTGCATGAGGGACATATGGGGATATCCAAATGCAAGCTGAGGGCTCAGCAGTCGGTGTGGTGGTTAGGCCTGAGTGCCCAAATCACAAAAGTTGTGAGCCAGTGCGAGACATGCAGTAAGTACCAACAGCTACACCCAGAACCAATGATACCCTCAGAGCTGCCCAAGCGGCCTTGGCAGAAAGTTGGGGCAGATATGTTTTACTGGGAAAATGACTCTTATTTACTGGTGGTAGACTACTATTCAAGATACATTGAAATAATGAAGACATCTATAACCACATCAGCAGGAATTATTACTGGCTTGAAATCTATTTTCGCTAGACATGGGGTGCCTGAAATACTGATAACAGACAATGGACCTCAGTTTTCCTCTAGCTCTTTCTCTTCTTTTGCCACGGACTATGACTTCAAACATGTCACCAGTAGTCCATACTTCGCTCAGAGTAACGGGGAAGCAGAGAGGGCGGTGAGGACGGTGAAAAGCCTCCTGAAGAAAAACACTGACCCCTACAAGGCCCTGTTGGCATACCGGGTCACGCCGCTGAATCAAGGCCCGTCACCGGCTGAGCTCTTGATGGGCAGAAGGCTGCGCTCACCATTGCCACTCTCACCCAGTCAACTAAAACCTCAGTGGCCAAACCAAAAGAAAGTGGCAGACAAGGACAGAGAATTAAAACAGGCACAGACTTTGGCCTACAACAAAAGACATAGAGCGGGGGTCAGGCCAGAGCTAAAAGCAGGTCAGCGCGTCTGGATTACAAACACCCAGGAGACGGCTACGGTGCTGAGAGAAGCAGACACTCCTCGGTCCTATGTCGTGGAGACCGATTCAGAGGTGGTGAGGAGAAACAAGGCGCATCTCAGACCCTTACCAGACATTCATAACCCTACAGAGAATGTGGGGGACACAGAACAGGCAGCAGCACCAGACATTCAGAGCCCTACAAAGGATGTGAGGGACACAGAACAGACAGCTACACCAGAAGTGAGAGGAGGGGAAAATGTGAAAAGGGTTCATCCAAGGAGGGAAGTGAAGGCACCAGTGTGGCTCAAAGATTATGTCCAATAATGCAGAACATTTAAAACCTATTTCAAATGTTATTATTATAATTGTTATTTTAAGTATTCCTTATGTTAGTGATCTGTAAGGTCAGACAGACTGAATGCTGTTAGTTAAGTAGTAAATGTTTGGTTTAAAATTGTATCACTACTTTGGGGAAGGGGAGATGTGGTGTGTTATGGTCCTCGGGGTGTTCCGTACCAGAGGCACGTTATGTACAAGTACGGGTTGCGGGGTCAGAGTTCATATGTATAACAAAGACGCCGGCTGGCTAAAGAGTAGCGGTTGTCCGAGTTCTCCGTGAGTAGTCTCCAAACTATTACAGTAACGAGATCTCGTTGTACGAGATCTCGCAATATTAAACTCCCGCGATATCTCTCGTTGAGAGGTAACGTTGTCTCGCGAGTCGCTAATGCTAGCAGCCCCTAGCAAGTCAGCGTCACGGACAGCATGGCTTCGCCGGATGAAGTTGCTATAGAAGACGCCCCAACTACTGATGGAGGGTCCCGGTGCCGCAGACGCCTCTACATTGATGGAGGGTCCCGGCGCTGCCGACGCTGCCCCGAATGTAAAGAGTCAGAGTCAGAGTCAGAGAGTCTTTATTGTCATTTGCACCGCATGTGGTACATGAGATGAAAACGAGATTATGTACACGAGGTCCCAGTTACATCCAACAACAATGAAAGAGAAAAACAGTAATAACATCTAGAATTAACTAAGAAAAGCATCAACTAGTAATACACTAAGCCTAATATAGTGGGAATAAACAGCAGCACGAACATGAGTTTGTATGAGCAGATGGTCACAGATGAATACAGCAACAAGAAAACAGATCAGCATCAGTATGATGTGATATTTTGCAGTGTTTATTTTTTTATTTTATTTTTATTTATTCATGAGTCTAACAGCCTCAGGGTAGAAGCTGTTCCTCAGTCTAGTGGTTCTACATTTGATGCTCCTCAACCTCCGTCCTGAGGGGAGTGGGGCAAAGAGTGAGTGTGCTGGGTGAGTGAGGTCTTTCATGATGCAGGTGGCTCTTTTCCTGCATCTGGAGGTGTAAATGTCTGTGATGGTGGGGAGACTGACTCCAACAGACTTCTGTGCAGCCTTCACCACTCTCTGCAGAGCTTTCCTCTCTTCAACTGTGCAGCCTCCATGCCACACGTTGATGCTGGAGCACAGGATGCTCTCCACTGCACACCTGTAGAAGGAGGTGAGGACTGGGCTGCTCAGACCAGCTCGTCTCAGCCGTCTGAGGAAGTAGAGTCTCTGATGACCTTTCTTGATCAGGCTGGTGGTGTTGTTGCTCCAGCTGAGGTTATCATTCATGTGTACACCCAAGTATTTGTAGCTGGAGACCACTTCCACTGCAGACCCACCTATTTTCAGTGGGGCATGGGTGTGTTTGTTCCTTCTGAAGTCCACAATCATCTCCTTTGTCTTCTTCACATTCATGTGAAGATTATTCTCTTTGCACCAGCTCTCCAGGTGTTCCACCTCCTGTCTGTAGCTGGACTCATCATTGTTTGTGATGCATCCCACCACCGCTGTATCATCTGCAAACTTAACAATATGACAGCCTGGAAGTGTGGCTGTACAATCATATGTGAGCAGAGTGAACAGAAGGGGGCTCAGCACACATCCCTGAGGAGAGCCAGTGCTGAGGGTTATGGTGGAGGAGGAGAAGTTGTGGATCTTCACGGACTGTGGTCTGTCTGTTAAGAAGTCTAGTACCCAGTTACAAATAGAGGGGCTTAGTCCAAGTGTAGATAGTTTGTCTATCAGAGTTTGGGGGACACACTTGTGTAAACACCGGTGTGACCGGTGTTGCCAGATAGAGTCCCACCCACCCAAAGCACTCTTTACCCGCAAAAGTCAGAAGGAAAATCGCGGTGAACCGCCCAATCTGGCAACACTGGTGAGTGACGGCTGCAGATTCAGTGCTGATGCGGATATTTATGTTCAATTTTTGGAAAGTCCTGCGTGAATATCTATTTTTTTAAACAAAGTTGAACGTTCTAAGGTCTAAGGAGATTCAATCAGTAAAATGAAGACATCAGTTGAGTTTGTAATACATGTTAAAACAGAATAAAAGCCTTTTTGCGGCATAAAACCGATCTTTGAAGTTTTCTTGAACTAATATTAAAATCTCGTCTCGTTCTCGCGAACTCTGTAATTTGTCTCGTCTCGTCTCGAGAGTTTTGTGTATCGTTACACCCCTAATATATATATATATATATATATATATATATATATATATATATATATATATATATATATATATATAATGAACTTTTAATGAACTTTAGTTCACCAATAAATTTCTGACAAACCAAATTCTACAAAAACATCTATATTTCAAATTTTACAGGTTTTCTTCCTCATTTGATGTATTTGCACTCGTGTCTACTTTTATTGTTCAATTTAAATGTGTGGTTTTGTTCCATGTTTACATTTTTTATTTTTTGCTTTAAAATGTGATTTTTGTTTTGTGATTTGTACATCTGTGAGTTAGAATAAATTGATCTAAAGGCTGTAGCTCTTCTTTCAATGTTTGAGGGAAATATTCCTGAGATCCAATAATTTTGTGTCTTTTTATGATTTTTTAGCTGAGTTCACTTTAATTAACAGATTATTTAATCAAGTTATTAAAGTGAAAACAGGATTTCATGATAAAGCCAGCACCTTCTTTTTTATTTTTTTAATCTTCACTGATAAAAAAAACAAAAAAACTTTTTTTATACATAAAATAAATAAATAAATCATTTCCACCCTCTGTCCCAGACCCAACCCGGTCTGCCGCTGCCTGCTGGGGCTCAGGGTCTGGCTTCACGTGCTCCTGCAGCTCGGCAGCACAGAGGATCCTCTGCGGTAACTTGCGAAGCTCAGAGCTGGGGAGATGATGCTCGGTCAGGCCTGAGGAGGCTCCGAGGCTCCGGTGGAGAGAACCGGAGGGACCGGTGGAGCTCCATCTAGCTCGCTCTGAATTTTGTCGTCGGCCACCAGCACAAAAAAACCCCACCTGCACTTCAGCATTAGACCACAGTGTTGTCATTATTGTTTTTAAAATACAGGTAGTCCCCGGGTTACGACAAAGATCCGTTCCTGCGTCGCGTCGTAACTCGGGGGTGGGGGTGGGGGGGTAGATTGGCTCCACGTCTCTGGTACACAGATTCTGGTCTCAAAAACTCAACATCTATAAGAGGATCTTGTGGTTTTAGTTTTCATCTATGGAAGATGGAGGGACATGGCGTCTATCGTTATATTTACAGCTGATGAGCACGACATCCAGAACAAGAAGCGTAAGGTACATTATACGCCTGTCGACAAACTATTGTACAGCAGAACAACAATCTATAGCAATGACCCGAACAAGCAAAGACCTTGTTTTAACTTTGACCTTGACCTTGAAGCTGGGGTGATGAAAAGTGTATGTGACAGTGATAATGCAAAATTAAAAGATTTTATTTGCTGCAATTAGCCATCAATGGTATATACCCGTAAACACCGGTGTATAATACGCTTTGACCAATATTTGGAAATAAATCAGAAAAATCGGTAGATAATACGCTTCGGTGTATAATACGCGCTGCCGTGACAGTCTTTTTTATGGCCACTAGATGGCGCCAGGATACGCCTCCAGGTACAGTCTGCAGGTAAACAGACTACAGGGTGCATTAGCGCCCATAGCGGCCGAAACTGGTACTGCACCATTTTTAGGCCAAAATGAAAAACAGCGAATCAGAGCCAAAAATGGGTCTAAAAATATGGGAAAAAATCTGTAGATAATACGCTTCGGTGTATAATACGCAGGACATTCAAATGAGCAATAAAAGTGCGTATTATACACCGGTGTTTACGGATTTGGTTATGGACATTATGGAAGCTGATTATATTACAGCTATAGTTCCACACATCCTCAACAGCTAAACGGCTAAAGTGTCATGTTGAAGGATGCTCCACTACATCCATAAGGGTATATCACAGGAAGTTGTCTCATGAGCAGAGTGCATGCATGCTGATATTTAGTGTATTGAAGAAACAATGGAAGTCTGGTGGCTCACCTCTCCCAGTGACTGCAGACGTTGGGATCCTCCAGGTTGAGGGAGGACGTGTTAAAAGGCAGGAAAGACAAGGCCACAGCCAGAAGGACTGACCTGTGGGGGTGTAGCAACACACCCATCTCAGCCAGAGGTGCACCTGCAGACAGGAGAGAAGGAGGATCAGTTTATAACCATCAACCAAAAACAGGACAAGAACTGAAATAATGAATGAATCTTTAAAAGACCTCATGTACGCTGAAACAGATACTTGATAATTAAAGAACCGTTTCCTAGATGAAAATGCAAATCTGAAGGATTTTTCTTTTCACAAACCCTGTCTTCACTCAACTCTTTAAGCCAAACGTCTAAAAATCATATCTCTCCTACAAGTCAATCCTCAGTAAACCACACCTTTTCATTTTCACTGTTCTCAGTTAGTGAGGTTAATAAACTATTAAAAGGTCTAGATTCTAAAAAAAATCTGCAGGACCAGATGAACACAAGCACCCTGCAGATGTTGGATGCTGTCTATCATGGTGCTCTAAGATTCATAACTGGCTGTGAAAACTTTCACAAACTACCACACAACACAAAGATTTTTAAAACTGGACTTTGTATCATCAAAATGATGTGCCTTACTGTGTTTGAATTAATTGTTTGAATTGATTTTGTTAAAGAAGGGGCAGACATAATAAGATTTTATCTTCTTCTGCTTCCTTTCATTTCATATACTGTTTGATTTTTTTTTATTACGTGGTGTTGTAAATAGTATTTTTTGTGTTCTTTTAACTTTGAAATGAATAAATTTACAAAATAAAAAAATAAAATAAAGAGTTCAAGACTTAAGAAGAGAAGCACCAAAGAGCTTCCTTGGATTTTTGGGCTCCTAGAATGTAATTATTAACAGTTTTTTTAATTTAACAAATTTAAAAGTGAATTTATAATTTAATATATTTATATTTTTTTTCTTTTTGAAACATGTGTTTTACAAAACTGGACTGTTAAAGCTGTTCAGTGACGTAATTAAAATTTAAATAAATAGAAGTTTTGATTGTCATTTCATCAGAAATGGGTTTTGACTACAAAGCCACATGAATATTTTAATTTATTTGGACAAAAAGATGCCATTAGACATGTAAACACATCAGAGGTAATGTTCATTTTAAAACCTGATGTAGACAAAGTGTTTACCTTCACTCCAGGTTATAAACCAAACCTAAACCAGTCACCTAGGTGGCACATCTCCGTAAATTCAACTTGTCTCAGCTCTAGCTGGTTTTAAAGTCAAAGTGAAACATCAGATTCATGCCTTAACTAAACAGTTGTTAAGCCCTGATTTAATAAATGATGTTTGAAGTCCAACTGGGCCCATCAGAGGAGACTTAAGGATTTGTCAGTGTGCCCCCAGAACGTCTGGTCTGGTTCTCTTCCTTAATGGTAAAGGAACAGCTGCTCTGTGGCCTATAAACTGGCTGCTTCACCACTCCAGCTGCTAAATACGTCTTTTGGTTAAGTGAGAAAATCTCTTTCAAAAGCCGACAAGTTGCCCCTCGTCTTGTGCCGTGCCTCTAAACAAGAACAGTCTGACCGTGGTCTCCAGTGGCTGCTGGCGGTGGGTCGGTGCAGGCGGTTTATGGGCCGGTCCCCTCTGATTTACTGAGCTGGGTGAAGCACAGCTGCAGCACCGGTGCAGAAGACAACTGCACAAATAAAGATGGTGCTCTGTGTCTGACAGAGATCCAGGAGGAGCCACTGCTGGAATGAGACGGTCCAGCTTTGATGCATTGTTCCACGCAGCACAGTCCTCTCACAAGGACTCTCTGTCACGGACCAAGACCTGCTGTGTGAGGAGTCAACGACAGCCTGAAGACAAGCAGGCTGTTTCCCCCCACTCAAATCAGAAAATAATTTAAAGCTTTTTTTAATAAACAGTGAAACAAAAACAAACAAACAAACAAAAACAAAAATCAGGGCTGCCTTTAAAATCTTGACTCTGTGGATACAAGTCAGTGATTATGTCCTTTTGTGTACAGGGCTCTAATTTGGACGAGTCCCAGCAGCACATGACACTTTCAGACATGAAGGCCACTAGATTACTGACAAGAACGCAAACTCTGATATTTATATACTGTATATATATACTGTATATATATATATATATATATATATATATATATATATATATATATATATATATATATATATATATATATATATATATATATATATATATATATATATATATATATATATTATATATATATATATATATATATATATATATATATATATATATATATATATATATATATATATATATATATATATATATATATATATATATATATATATATATATATATATATATATATATATATATATATATATATATATATATATATATATATATATATATATATATATATATATATATAT
>JBBPBX010015386.1:3968-49540 GCA_038048925.1 Garcialebias charrua | reverse complement strand
TGTCACCTCCCGGGGGTGAGCCATGTGTCTGTTGGTCACCGTCAGTCTTTCTGGCGAGCACTGGAGACCGCTGCGTGCTCGGTGTCTGCGCCGTCACTGGCTCTGGTTTGATCACAGAGCAGGACACCTGCGTGTCGACGGCATCGTCCGAGCACGCTGGGGACGGAGGGGGGGAGAGGGGAAGGTGGTGAACGGATGGAGGCGGGTGAGGCTGACCCAACAAAATGCTTTGTGCAACATTGATATCTGTCCTGTGAGGCTCAGGCACCACGGTGGCAGCGCGTGGCTGGTAGAGAGGAGGGCACGAGGGCTGCTCCTCCGAGTCACAGAGGCCATTGGAGAGCGGTGAAGACACAGAACCAGCTGCAGATGAATCCAGCTGCCTGCTGGGGTTTTTATCAGCAAGGCTTCCAGGTTCAGCACCCCCTGACAGATCTGCCCCCCCTCCACAGGAAGAAGAGCCAGGCTGATTGGACCGGACGCCAGCTTGCACTTCTTTTCCTTTGAAAATTCCCAGTGATTCCAGCAGATTTTCCACGGAGTGACCCGGCGTGAGGCTCGCCTGGTTATGGGGGTCAGAGCGGCCCAGGCTGTGGGGCTGAGCGAGGGATTTACACAGAGGCTCATGATGCTCAGACAAATCACTATCAGAGTGAGAACGCCACAGTTTGTTGTGCCTCTGCTTGCTGCAGAAGAAAAAAACGGTAACAAACCTGTTTAAATGGGATTTCCACGCAGCTCATGCCTTTATTCAAACATTTCTAGAAACAAACGTTTCAAAAACAAACAATTTTACAGCACTCATGACTTATTACCTTTAAAGTGTGCGTTTGCACAAGCAACACGTCAGATGATTCATCGGGGGGAAACGTTAAAACTCAATTATTGTTAAATTGCAATTGCAAGATGATGCATTTTCCAAACTTATGCTATCACAATTAAATTAATAGTACAGGAAAGTGTTTTACAGCCAAGTGGCCAAAAACATCACAAGGACTTCAAATCACAAAGCACAGGTACCATTATACACACTCAATTATACATGGAGACAGATACACACATACTGAATTAGAGACAAGTTTGAGGTTTAAAATTGTGTGTACATGTATTTAAATAAGTTTGCTCCAGAAAACAGAAAACCCCACAGCATACACACAAAATGTAGAACAAATAACATTTCAGTAAACTGAGCAGTGAAGAGAGAAAAGAATAATATCAAGGAGCGTTTGTGAGTTTCAAGTCAATAACTAAAGTTTAAAGCTGATGGCTGAAACTTTAAACTGAAGACTTGATTAGGTGGAAATTCAGATTTTCATCTTTTAGCATACAAGAGGCTGAAAAGAGTTTAGAAACATTTTTTTTCTATATTTCAGTTTAATTTCCTCATAACTAAAATCAAACTCCTAAATGTTCAACAGGGAGTATAAATCTTGTTCTTCTGAACAAGCCAAGCACAGATTGTGTGTTTCCTCAAGCACGTTCTTTTTATTAAGTGTTCCATAATATTTAGTATCAAAATGTACTGCCATCCTTGAGTATTAGTGTGTACCTGGCCAGCAGAATACCGTGATACTCCTCCAGCTGCCTCATGAAAGAAGGGTTGGGTTTGGTCACGGTTCGACGCTCCTTGACGTGATCGAAGGCCTTTTTCAGATCCCAGCCGAACTCCTTCATGGCATAGGCAATGACTGTGGCTGCAGAGCGACTTATTCCCATCTTACAGTGCACCAGGCACTTGGACCCCGATTTCCTGGTGTAGACACAAAGAAAAGCAATAATTATCATCCTATTACCGTACTGTCAAGAATAGAAACAGAAAGAATTCCAAAGAAATCCTTAAAAAGATACTATAATTACAAGAAATAGTTGACTTGTGTTGTGAACAAAAATGTAATCAATGTTATAGTACAAAACTAATAATGCAATATATATTCTTCTTTATGTAAATCTGCAGCTGCAGTGGATTGTCCAGTTTAACTTTTAGATTTGTTGCGAGCCTTCTCCAGTCTGCTTGACTCTTCTTTCTCATTTGGCTTCTTAAATAAGCTGCTCCCACAGTGTCGAGGCACTTAAAATCCAGTTGTGTAAAGAGATCAGTTTATTCTATAAACAATGATGCAAAGTGATCACAGCAATGAGACGAGTGAATTCCAACTCTACGGCAAAAACAAATGCTTAGATATGACAATCTGAGTTTTGCGAGACTCACTTTGCTCTAGATATGAACTTATAGGTGTCGTTCCAATAGGCCAGCAGGTCAGTGGCCTCCTCGTCATAAACACGGATGTTGTGGTACTCGAACACACCAGGAAAGAAGTTATCAATCTCCCTCGTTACATTCAGGATGTACTGAACTCTGAAAGAGACGAAGGTTAGTAGAAGACTTTATTTTAGGATAATAATCTCCTCAGAGGATGTCTATGTCCTGACTCTCCTGCAGTGTCCAGCACAGTGGGTTCTGTTGTTTTTGCCTTTCCTTACCCGCTCTTCTGCAGCTCCTCCAAATTGGATGCATTCCACTCAGACCCCTGTGGGAAATAAAAGCAATCCTCAGACTTGTCCACTGAGCTTTTCATCATTTTTAAATCCAGTGGCAAAGCATGCCTGACATAAAGTGCACACCCCAAACCAAACAAGACAAAGCACCTTTAAATTGGGCACATTGTGTTAAAACAACACAAGGCTGTAGATTTTCAAGTGCTTGAAAACATCGTAATGAGTCTTTCAAGCGCAACAACCTGATGGTTTTTACTCTTTAGTGTTAAAGTGAGGTGTCCCAGAAACATTCTTTAACAAATTACCAAGAAGACGTGATCAAAGATCTCTGTAGGACTGTCCATTTGGCCGAGAATGATAATCATCTCGTTGTCGATGAACTCCTTAAACTCTCTCAGGTTGCATGTCATGTGCATTTCCAGCTCTGTTCGGATCTTCAAGACATCCAGACAGGGAAAACAAAACACACAGCTTCAAAATTAAAACATGAAGATTTTGCTGCCTTTTTCAGTTAAAAACTGACGACTACAGCAAACGTTGATTTTCGTGCACAAATCGAAGCAATCCAAACAAGCTCACCTCTTTGCAGGTGACATTCTCCAGATCTTTCTGCGTCATGATTTCCCTCAAGCTGGTTTTAATCTGGCGCTCGGTCCTCTCTCTCTCTGTAGGTCTGCAGAAACATCACGACGTAAAAACACCGAAGGCAAAATTTCTAAATTTGTAAATGTTTAATGATTTTATTAAATCCGTCAAGCTTAATGATATTTACACGTCAGAGAAGAGCACAGGTGAGTCGGCTCGGTGCGACTGCACATCCTGCATGGCGTTCCACTCGTTGATGCGGGCCTGGTCGGACGACACCCGGCTCTGATAGTAGCTGACCCAGGTGAGGAACAAGCTGCCTGGGAAATAGTTGTGACAGCGAGCCACCTCGCAAGCTTTATGGAGCGACTGTAAGGCCGACCTGTCAATCAATTCAGAGAGAATACAAGTTTAAAAACTGAATTATATGTACATATGCATATGTATATACATTTATATGTATGCATGTATACATATATATAGGTTAATCATGAATGTAGTACTCTCTACCATCTTGTGCATATTGACTTTTTCCAAATTTGTGTGTTCTGCTTCTTTTGATCATGTCATATGTATTTTTTTCAGTATAATTAGAACATGCATTGGTTGCCTCAAATTTCCCCCAGGAATGAATGAATGAATAAACAAGCAAATACGTAAGTAAATATGTAAGAAAATAAAGAAAGATCCATCAGTGGTGACAGGAAGATGGTTTTAAATAACATAAATAAGATGAGCTGCACACTTGTAAATAGAAAAATACATAAATATGCAAATTACGCAGTGACTCACCACATGGCTTGAACAGAAACAGGTTTGAAAACATGAACTCTGTTATCGGTTGACACGCTGAATCCCCTAAGAGCATTAAAAAAAAAAAAACAGGAAAAGTAGAATAAAAAAATAATATTAGAAATATTTGCTAGCTTGGCGTGTTCTCTGCTGCTGAAGTGTTGCTCTTACCCATCGCCGTCCAGGTGTATTAAGGTGTCACTCCATAAAGGTAACACCATCCCAACAGAACACGAGCTGCAAGCAATAAATAAAATTACCGAATAAACAGTTATGCATAGTTAAGTTATGGACATACAGATGTGGGGCATCGCTGCCTCACCCATCTACGGGACTGAAGTCCAAGCCCAGCACCACGCTCTCCTCTGTGTCCTGACGGCCGACGGTGGAGACCACCACCATGTAGCGGGTCGCCGGAACGTGGGAGCTTTCCAAACGAACCGCCTGGAGCAGGAAAAACAAAACAAGCCGATGACTCCGCAGCTCGTTGACAATCGCAACGCGGTTTGTGTTTTCGATCGGTTTCGTGTGCCCACCAGCTTGATGTTGTCCTCTGGTCTGAGCAGAGTGAACATGGTCTGCAGATGCTGCTGGATGTCTCCTGTCAGGAAGACAAATGCGATCAGACGAATGGTGCCGCTTTATAAACCCCAACACGTAAAGCATGCAGTCCTCAGGCAGCTTTCCCCTCACCTGCATGTTTACTCCGCAGCTGGGAGAAGTGAGAAGCAGCCAAAGGGGATGAGCCATTTCCTCGAGGTAAGAAGAGAGCAGCTCCTCTAACTGTCAGGAAACTTTCACTGATGCTGCAGGTAGAGAGAAACGTTCAAATGAGCCACAACCAACCACACAGGCACCTCTTCACAGCTTCAGCTGACTTTACTGAGGATTTACTTCTTTTTTTTTTTAATCTGCTAATCACATCGCTCGTTTCTGAAGGAGAATTTGGTCACAACATTGCTTCATTGTGTGCGGTGGCAGGAGAGAAGGTTGTTTAATCCATTTTGGTCAGAGCAAAGAAACCATCTATAGTTCTTGTTTTATTACACAACGCAAACATTTTTTCTTGGAATCACTTTTTGGACAATATTATAAAACGGTACCTTAAACTATTTTCATTTTTCAATTACCGGATTTCATAATTTTCTACAAGGCCATACCAGTCATTAATTTTTTTCATTCACCATCTGCATCGACAAAATCAAAGCATAAATGAGTGTTTAACAGTTTCTGGTAAATTTTAGAAATGTGGGCTGCGTTTCTAAAAGGTTTGATGTCATGTTAAGTTAGAAAACAAACGTGATATCTTAAACAAACCTTACAGCACACAGCAATACAGTATAGAGAAGCTTAACTAACTTTAGACACATTAACCAAAAACACATTTTAAACGCATTTACTGTGTGGCTGTTTGGGGTACAGTGTGTAAAACTGTAACTAAGCCTATTTTTACTTTACAGAAAAGAGCTGTATGAATTATTACAAGAAAACATTACTACCATCCATCAAATGTTTTGTTTTGCAAATTGAAATTGCTGAAATGTTATGATTTGGTTGACTATAATATTCTTTTAATATTGTACAAAGCTCAGAACTTCACATTACCCTCAAATATCCAAACACTTTTTGTAAAAAGAAAAAGTACTTACAATCTTAAGAGTACAGATATTTTTGTTATGCCACAGCATAGAACTAGTTTAAAGAGTAGGTCTACTTTAATTCATTGAATAGGTCTATGGAATGGTTTAGAAAATGATATTAAAGTTGCTAAATCAATGTCTTTGTTTAAGAAAATGATTAAAACTAAATTTCTGAAAAATATAGATAAATTGGTTTATATCCAAATTACTATACGTACAGTATATGGTAAAATATGATGAGTTATTTATTGTGTTATGTTTTTTGTGGATTACAGTATTGTTGTTTGAATTAATTGTTTGAGTTAATTTTGTTAAAGAAGGGGCAGATATTATAAGATTTTTTCTTCTTCTGCTTCCTTTCATTTCATGTATTGTTTATGTTTTTATTTACGTGGTGTTGTAAATAGTTTTCTTGTGTTTTTTTTAAATCTGAAATGAATTTAAATAAATAAATAATAAAAACACGACACTTCCAGTTTGTTTTGCTGAACTTGATATGTTTAGAAGATAACAAGACGTACCAGATTTAGAGAAAATTAAAACGAGAAAAGAATGATCTCTCTCCATTTCACTTCAAATGAACTTTGTCAGACTTAAAGTTCTTTGTCCCTTGGCTTCATCTCTTTGTCTCCAACGTGAACAACTAGTTTGGACTTGGCAACTCGAGCTAAGCTCCTTGGCACGACCTCGCCGTCAACAATTGAGTTATATAATGGACTTAAAATGCTCCATGTGTTCCTGTGATTTAGAACTTCTTACTGTTTATTGTAATGGTAACACTTTGTATTTAACAAACTACGTCCTTGTTGGGAATCACCTGACACTAAAGTGAAACTCATGTTACAATGAAGAGAAAAGCAGATTTTTCCACAAGCACCTAGTTCCATACTGCTCATCCATTACGATGGCAATGATAAAGAACACAGGCTGAGGAGGAAGCAGACAGGAGGAGAGAAATAAAGACAGAACAGACAGCAGTAATTACACAAATGACTACCGGTATAAGGAAGTCGTTTTACTGACGTGACAAATAGTTCAGGCATTTTAAAGTAGAGATTTATGGAAAGGCTATGAATAGTTGTCATCTTGCTTGTTGCAGACAGCTCCTTGAACAACCTTAGTTTGGAAGTTTAATTTGGACCAGATTGACAAGTTAACAGCTAGTCTGCAAATTTAATTTCAAGCGGTTCAAGCAAGTATAGCCGTCCAGTTCTAGCAGAATAATGAATTTCTGCACAAAGAGCTCCAGAAATGCTACATCTAGCTACTGCTGTCATTTTTGCTTACCATTCACCACAGATGTACTGTATATGTAAAGAACCACACAATGTGAAACTATGGTTTGAAGGTGCATAAAGTTTTTTCAAGACAACAGCCATCTGCAGTAGTCTTAGCTCTTCTAGGACTAAGTACTGTAGTTTAAAAGTCAGGTCAGAATTAAACAACTTCTACAAAATCAGGTCATTCAAAGAGCTCTATATAAGATATTAAATGTCCATAATCTTCCTACAAAACCTCACTTCAAACAATCTTTTAACAACCTTTTACATAGAGAAATGCCTAGAAACATGAACAACAATCTGTCCTAACTTCTATAGCACAATTTATTTAGCCTTGTCAGTTAAACATAATCTCTCCAAACATAATTTAACCACAAAGTTAAATTCCTCACAAGAAAAACACCTTCACATCATCCTCAAGCCAATTCAGGGATTAAAAGGGATTAGAAAACACTTGACAGCACGATGACAAAAGCCACATGCCATTTAAAAATAAATAAATGCTGAATCTGTTTCAAGGTTGCAAAATGCTGCGTGCACGTGAAAGAGGGAAATCTGACAGCCGAGTTTGTACAGATTCAGACTGAAACTCCACGTCTCATTCAAGTGTTGATGGATTAATATGTGCAGTTCAGCTGTTTCACTGGTTAAATGTAAAAGTGTCAATCAGCATTTTTTAAGATGACAAATTAACCACATCCTGCACAACTGTCTGGGGTACATGGTGTGCCTTTGCTCGCCTGTGCCCTCTACAGATGCATTTCAAGCACAGCAAAATGATGAAAACTGTGCATGAGCAGGTGAGGCATCTGGCAAACAGATTTCTAACGCAAGAGGAAGGAACTGTGGCGCCATATCCTTTTCTTTTTAGTCATGGGAAAAACCACAAGCCCTTTGTCATGCAAGCCCACTGGGATTATTTACTGGAAAGTGAGATTAATGAGAATATGAGCTAGAGTCTCAGTGAAGTTAAAACACACACAGTGGTTCTTACAGCTGATAGATCTCGCCCTGGGAGAGCACGGAGTTCTCGGTGAAGTGGGGTCTGGTGGTCTTGACCCAGCAGCAGGCGCAGCAGCAGCCGGACGAGGCGCTGCGTGGGGCGGTCACCACGCCGGGAGGCATCGCTGCTGCCCCGGAGCCGGTGTGGGGCTGACGAGATAACGGGGAAGATCGCTCCGGAGTGACGTTATTCAAACGCCAAACAATTTAAAAAATAATATTAATTAGAACAAAATAAAAACTGAAGTAACGTGACGTTTTGTTAGCGAAGCGCATCACGACCTGAAAAAGAGGAGTGTCGATTTTCGCCACGAACACAGAAGAGCGTGGTGGTAAACAATAATAATAATAAAATAAATAATAAACTGCAGAAAGTCCAACACGTTGTTACAGTGACCCAGCAGGTGCAGCACCATCTGCTCCGCGCCACTTTCTCATTTGTCTGCAGCAGGCTGCGGTAAATCCTGAAGCTGGAGGGGGAGGAGACTTGTGCGGTGCCGTGTTGCGTCGAGGTAGGTACCCCGGAAAGAATTGGCGCCCGCTGTCTCGGGGGCGCGCGCACAGCAAAAAACGCTCGATTTCAACCAAGTAAACGCGAAGATCCTTTCACGATTTAAGTTATTGTGTTCGCGTTGCCATTGCTTTGCGTTGCTAGTGATGTTTAATAGATAAGTTTGTGGGTCACAGCGAGAATAAACGCTTGTTTTTAACGCGTCTTCATGTCAACAAACTGATGATGTCAGCAAAAAAAACCAGGAGAATACGGAAACCCCTCCCAAACAAAACATCCATCCATTCATAAAATAAATAATATAAAAGTGCTAGGATCAAGAAGTTAAAAATAATAAATTTAATATTTAAAATGATAAATAACTAATCATGAACATAGATTCTCATAGAATAACCTAATGGGTTAAGTGGTCATGTCAGTCTTTATATTCTTGTTTTATTACAGTAGTTTCATGGTGTTCCTGAAATGCACTGCATTTAAAAAAGTCTCACTGGCTCAAGTCTGAGAATCACCTGATCTATGTTTGTCTCCCATGCTTCTTAAATGTGAGTTTTTATTATAGTTACTTGGTTTTTATTAGTTTTGTGCACGTGATGTTGAGTAAGTCCTGTTAAACGTTGGAAACTTAACCTTAAAGTCAACAAAACCTTATTCTTTGCTCAAATGTGGACACTTTTGAATTGAGGAAACAGAGGAGTTCTGGTGTTATAGCCTTAGTTTCAATATTTCCTTTCCACTCACAAGTTTACCAGAAAAACTATTCACATTTTATTGCCAAAACATTAACCAGGAGCTGTACAACGTACGCAGAAAAAGGATGTAGCAGGAACCAGTGCACAATTTGATTACTGCATTTGATTTGATAATTTAAATACAGATGGCTAATTTTAAGCACGTTAAAACAATGTAAAGTAATCCTTGAAGGGATAAATTTGCAGTGTAAACTATATAAACAGGATTTACTCTCCTTAACTTACTAGCAGCTACACAAAAATCATATTCTAGTTCAGCATCAACAGGGTTCTTTGATTTAAAAAAGCAAGTTTCTAACATCAACAGGGTTCTTTGATTTAAAAAAGCAAGTTTCTAACATCAACAGGGTTCTTTGATTTAAAAAAGCAAGTTTCTAACATCAACAGGGTTCTTTGATTTAAAAAAGCAAGTTTCTAACATCAACAGGGTTCTTTGATTTTAAAAAGCAAGTTTCTAACATAAACAGGGTTCTTTGATTTAAAAAAGCAAGTTTCTAACATCTGTCCATATGGAGGACTCTCTGTTTTCTCATTTTACCACCACCACAAAGGCTTCTATTAGATCTTGATCGCTGAGTCATCCTCTGCACAGTGAGGGTATCTGATCGCGTGTCGTCTTAAATCCTGCTGCTACAGAAAGGGTGACTGGGATGCATAATAAACACCACGTCTGTGGCTTTTAGGCAATGCTCAGCATTATGTTACACCACATGTGTCTCCAGAACAACAACAACAACAACAACAACAACAACAACAACACGACAACGGAAAAAGCGGGTTGTGAAATCAAAAAGCAGAGGTCAGTTGAGCCGTGCTCTGAGAAGAAACCTGATCTTAGAGTGGGTCACACTGCTTGTTGATCACTCGTGGTTTCAGTTTTTAGGGTTGGTTACATAGTGAGGGCAACTGCTTGGCCATTACCTGGCAGCAAATGCATATCAAACACAAATCTCTGAATAAACAAAAACTGCAGTGTGGTGTTTATCTCTTAGATGTATCCGTCTCCCAAATAACACAGGTGTATAAAAATTACTCTTGGGTCTTGCTCAAAAAAGAGGTTTTATTGAAAGTCTGAAGTGTTGTTCAACTTTTCAGTGAATCTGCCATTTGCTTCATCAAAGAGATTTTAATACATTCAATCATCCACTGAAAGGTGTATTAAGGTAATTATAAACAAATTCAAACAGTAATGTTTTACCCTGTGTATGTGCGTTTGTGTGTCTGTCTTTTACCAAAATAGCTCAGGAACCACTGGAAAGTGGTAAAGTCAAATGAAACTTGCAAAAAGTTATCATTGGATGCACATCTACAACTGAATAACCCCCTTTTTTTAATCAACCAAATATATGATGTCTGCTACAGTCAATTGATGTTAAAAAACACAAAAGTTACTATAATTCTGTCCATGTTACAGATGTTGGCCTATAATCCAGTGTGGCAGTTGAGACTGATTTCCAACATCTACTGTATACTTTGTAGAGCCAGTGGCAGTACTAAGTATTGGAGTACTGGCCCCTACCAATACTGTATATCAGAAGGGTCAATATTTTGGACCGATGTAGGCATTTGGGGAAATATTGGTATCGTGAAAATGGTCCCATTATGCACCAATATAAACACTTCTACTTTTCACCCCTAAAATGCTGGGAACCAGCTGTAAATGTACAATGTATCCAGCAGTGGGCGCATGAAGACTACTTTCAAGTCATGGCCATTCACTTAAGTTTCACTTTCAGCACAGCCAAAGCAGCGAGCAATACTTTGTAGAGTATTTTGCTGAACAGAGCAAATTTGAACTGATCTGTAAAAGAAAAGAAAATCAACAATAATGAATTCTCTTCAATCCTCCACCCTGTTTGTCATTAGCTATGTGCCTCTCAAGTTAGCAAGCTAATTTTTAGATAGCATAACATAGGCTATTGCTTTGTAAAACTTTAGCCAGAACAATAAATCTAACAGAGGTCAAATATTTCAGGTAATAACGTTTTCTTTGTCGTCCTCAATGAAATGCATTGTTTGTCTGAAGTCTTTACTTCTCGGGAGNCTGCTGTCAATACTAATCAAGCCTTCACCATGCGTGTGACTGTTTAAACAATGATCAGGGAAGGGGGCATATCTTAGTTTAATTTATATTTTTGTAACACACTTGATAATTTTATGTTGAATAGTGTAGGATAGTAAATATGGTGAATAGTGGAGGATAGAAAATGTGAACGCACGTTTGGAAGACCAAACCAGTGCAACACTTATAAACCTACTCTGGGACTATGTATTAGCGTAGATCTGATTAGTTTTAGGTTCATGGTTGCTAACAGCTATATAAATAAGCCCCGCTCCACTCAATGTTTACCGGTACTTAGATTCTTAAGGGTGGACAAAGAAAAAAATATATATTTTCAGCCATTGTATCGGTTAATTGCATTCACCGTGCCCTCCCAATATCAGTATCGGCGATAGCCAACATTTCCGTATTGGTCGGGCTCAAATTCTTAGCGCAAACAGATCTGTCCAAGATCTTTATAGAAATTTTTTTCCAATAATAATTTAGGATAAACTGTCTGCCTATTAGCAAAAATTATGAACCACAAACTGAATTTCAAAAGAACTTTCAGGAAAGAATAACTGGATGTACCTCTACAAATGATTACTTTTGGTGCAAATTCAATTAAAGACAGCCACCACAGCTTGTCCACCACAGCAAAGGATTTACTCAATCTGAGGAGCCACCAAACAAACGGATTCCCACAAATACAGGTAGTCCCCGATTTACGAGCGTCTGGACTTACGAGGGTCCGACTTTACGAGGTTATCATATTTAATAAAAATATGAAATTAAATGTTTTTTTGTGTGTGTGTGTGTTTAAATGTTCTTAATTTCATGTGTACAGCACTTTGTTGCAGCTGTGGTTGTTTTAAATGGCTTTATAAATAAAGTATAATAGTTATTTTTATGTTTTATTTCAATTTTTAGCGTATTAGCGATCGCTCCTAAAGCGCCGCCTGACATAAAACGAGCCGAGCTAAGCGGGCGGGGATTGGACATGCCAGTGAAGGGACCATCCAGGGCCAGGAGCTGGCTTTGGAGGACCATGCGTCCGATCAGAGGTTGCCTCATACGGATAAATTAGCTGGAAACACTCGGTGAACTTTGTGTATGTCTGGACTGGAGCAGCAGCAGCAGATCGCTCAGCGATCGCTTCCAAAGCGCCGCGCGACAACATTAGCTCATGGGCTAAGCTAAGGCTAGGCTAAATGCTAAGCGGACCCCACCAGAACCAAACCGAACTGACGGCCGGCGGCCGGGAGCTCGCCTCAATGTCCGGGAGCTCGCCTAAGATGTCGGATGGACACCCAGCTAACGTGGAGAAGCAGCTCCGACAGCCTTTTTTGGATGTGCTACACGCTAACGAGCTAACGAGAGCAGGCCTAATCTGGCGAGGGCTAACAACAGCTAACGCGGGCAGCTTGTTTGAATGAACGAACACAGCGGAGAAACGGCTTTCGGTAAGTTTATTAAATATTTTTCTGGCTCCAAATGTATGAAGTTAGCGTACTTAGAGTCCTTCCTTTAAACAGTTTGGACTGTGTGGTGCTGCAGAAAGCTGGGAAGCTCGGACGTAACGCGGTGGAGCTAAGAGATAAGAGAAGCCGCGCTCAAAGTAAGAAATTAATTTTTTATATTTTTTATAAATGTTTTAAATTGTTTTAAAGTGTTTTAAAGTGTTTTAAAGTGTTAGGATAGTTGAAATGCTTGGTAACTTCATTACCTACATGTACGTGTTCAGTAGCGGCTCGTGTGTTATATAAAGGTCGATTAAAGGTCAGTACGGACTTACGAGATTTTCATCTTACGAGAACCTCTTAGTAAAGGAACTCGCTCGTAAGTCGGGGACCACCTGTAGCATACTCCATAGTGGGGAAAAAACAGTTTGCTGGATTTTGCACTGCGCATAACGTTACTTTCAATGTTTGGCCAACAATGAGCCGGGCCTGTGATTGGGGACTTCACAGAATGGTGCGAGTCTTCCTTTCTAAAATTAAATGTTTCTAAAACAAAGGAGATGATCATTGATTTCAGGAAAAATTCTTCAGTAACAGCTCCCGTGGTCATTAACGGTGAAGCTGTGGAGGTAGTGCAACAATATAAATACCTGGGAACTGTTTTTGATGATAAATTGACCTTTGACCTTCACGTGAATTCACTTTGCAAAAAGGCCCACCAGAGAATGTATTTTTATCGGAAGCTTTGTGGTTTTAATGTTGATTCAACTTTTATGAGAATGTTTTATTCATGTTTTATTGAGTCTATTTTAACCTTTTCCTTCATCTGTTGGTTTGGACTTTTGACCTGCAAGAACAAGAGCAAACTCTCGGGGATTGTCAAGATGTGCAGCAAAACTGCTGGCATAGACCTAAAGAACCTTGCAGACCTACACAAGGTGAGGTCAGTGAATAAGGCCAGGCAGATTCTGGCAAACCCTGATCACCCACTCCATGACGAGTTCAGGTTGCTTCCATCTGGACGCAGGTTTCTACAACCCAGATGTAGAACAAACAGATAAAAAACTCATTTATCCCTGTAGCAATCAGGTTTCTTAATGCACACTAATTTTAACACTGTTACTTTAATGTCTTATTGTCTTATGTTTATATGTGTATGTGTGTGTAAGAGCATATGAATGAATTTGTACACACCTATTGACTGCAAATCTACAGTAATTGCCCCTCGGGGATAATAAAGGAACTTGAATCTTGAATGGTTACAAATCTGTCATTTCTCAACATAAGATGATCTTGGTTCAAAACTCTGGCATCATGAAATAAATACTAGACCTTTAATTTATTAAACATTAGGTGGAATAAAAAGAGAAGATAAGTAGCAATGATTAGACCTAAGTCTTTGTAAGGAAGCCAGAACATCACAACAGATTCATGATTACCTATGCAACATTCAGTTTCTTTTCCTATCTGCTGGTTCCTTATCCCTTTCTGACCTTCTGACACTAGTACAGTACAGTATACTGTATTTTTCTTCTCTTTGTTCTTTCACTGAGGTAAGTATTTGTGTCATTTTTTGTTAACACACATTGCAGATTGCAGCCCTGTCTTAGCAACCCACATGTTTGTGTGTGTGTTTATGGGTCCACCTCTCAAGTTCCACCTGACTGTTTTTCTGTTTGACTGCTGAAATTCACACCGTCCAATGAGAAGCAGCAAAGGCCAGGATGTGTTTTTTATACACACACGATATACTCATCTGCTGCTTTGTTTCCACGTATACAAACACAGGCAGCCACGTTAGCAATCACAACACCAGTTGTTGTATACAATACTTCCTCAAGGCTATTTAGAGTTTATCTGAACCACAAGTTCACTCACTCAATATTGATCTGTATTTAACTGGTGAAAAGTAAAATTTCTCAATACATCATAATCAATACGACGGATAGACTGTCAAACACAATTACATCGGCTTACAATAAAATGACTAAAAATTATCAGTTATAGAGGCACATACGGTAATAAGAATTTAATTGTGCATGTAACCAGTTCCCATTCATAAGTACTTAAGTAAAAAAAAGAGTCACCTGGAGATTATAAGAGATCAGGAATATATGAAAAACAACTGGAGACATTAAATTCCTCGGCCTCCTCCTAATTCTTATCCTGTAGGTCAGCTAGTAATGTTGCTGCTTTAGCTGATGTCATGATCCTGCTGATGTCACCGCGTTTAATCAGCGGCACTGCAGTGGGCTTTGCTTACGCAGACACACACACACACACACACACACACACACACACACACAAAGCATCGTTGTTTGCTAGTTTGAATGACTGTCACTACCTGTGTCAGAGATGACGTCTGCTGCAGCTCCTTGCCTTTTAGCACAGACACTTACTTCAGTAGAGTTATGTGAACAAACATTCTGCTTTTGACAATTTGGGAAAAAATCATTATTATTATTACTTATAAACATCAGGAATGGAAGCTTAAAACCAGATAAAAGCTAATAAAAAATGTATCCATAGTTTTAATAATTTTATCAGTTTTTACTATAATTCTACAATTTTGAATATTAAAAATATTTTCTCTTCCTGAGTACAGTACTGTATATGAAACATCTAAGATTTACATTTAGTCTTTTGACAATGGCGTAATTGTATAATTAAAAGGCTAAAATGCATTGAAGGAACTCATTTCACAAAAGAGCTTTAAATTAAAATCATTTTATGATGAGAAGGGAGGGACAGATCTTTAGCATTTTTCTGGGGATTTCATTTAAAATGAATCTGTTGTATACAAAGTACAGGTGCTGGTCATAAAATTGGAATATCATGAAAAAGTTAATTTATTTCTGTAATTCCATTCAAAAAGTGAAACTTGTATATTATATTCATTCATTAAACCCAGACTGATATATTTCAAATGTTTATTTCTTTTAATATTGACGATTATAACTGACAACTAATGAAAACCCCAAATTCAGTATCTCAGAAAATTTGAATATTGTGAAAAGTTTCAATATTGAAGACAACTGGTGCCACACTCTTCTCAGCTAATCCACTCAAAACACCTGCAAAGGCCTTTAAATGGCCTCAGTCTAGTTGTGTAGGCCATACAATCATGGGGAAGACTGCTGACTTGACATTTGTCCAAAAGACGACCACTGACGCCTTGCACAAGGAGGGCAAGACACAAAAGGTTATTACTAAAGAGGCTGGCTGTTCACAAAGCTCGGTGTCCAAGCTCATTAATAGAGAGGCAAAGGGAAGTAAACGATGTGGTAGAAAAAGTGTACAAGCAATAGGGATAACCACACCCTGGAGAGGATGATGAAGCAAAGCCCATTCCAAAATGTGGAGTTGATTCTCAAAGAGTGGACTGCAGCCGGACTCAGTGCTTCAGGAACCACCATGCACAGCCGTATGCAAGACATGGGTTTGAAGCCTCCAATAGACCTGAGCGTCCTACCTGGACGCCACTCTACGCGCGCATTCTGTGCGCATGCGTTCGCTGTTATAGCTCTTTTTTTATTTATTTTTTATGCTCGCGTTTTCGCTCCAAATCCTTGTTGTACTGTGAGCAGCTCCAGCTGTCCCCTCTGCAGCTGCGCGCAGAGGGGACAAACTGAGGTCGCTGATTGGTCACTTGCTGACACGCCTACTGAAATGATTGACAGCTCGTCAGAACACTCGAGAACTCATCATGAAAGCAGCCCGCTGCGGTGTTCTGCTGCGGTGTTTCTACTTTATATGTTATAAAAAGTTCTAAGAAATAAAAATAATAACAGGGAGCGCTTTTCCTGCAGCTCACCGCCCACCAGGAAATATATAAAACCTCCCGCAGCCAGGTAGGACCTGAATTCATTCATTTCAGTCATCGAGTGAACGGAGGAAGAAGCGATTACTTGACTTTTGGCAAAAAAACAAAAGAAAAGGCCCGATCAGCGATAAAGAAGAGGAATTTAATTCATTTGTGTAACATTCAAAACAGTCCGGCGCCGGGGAAGTTTATGGTCAGACACCGCTCAAGCGTACGCGGTCGTAAAAAAAAGAGCTTTGCACGTTTGTGCCCGAGGGGCTACGCTTTTGCCACAGCGTACGTACGTCGTACAGAGGCGTATAGGGAGGACACTGAGGTCTATTGGAGGCTTGAGCTGTCGCATTCCTTGTGTCAAGCCACTCTTGATCAAGAGATAGACTCAGAAGTGTCTCACCTGGGCCAAAGACAAAAATGACTGGACTGCTGCTGAGTGGTCCAAAGTTGTGTTCTCTGATCAAAATAAATTTTACATTTCCTTTGGAAATCAAGGTCCCAGAGTCTGGAGGAAGAGAGGAGAGGCACTGGATACATGTTGTTTGAAGTCCAGTGTCAAGTTTCCACAGTCAGTGATGGTTTAGGGTGCCATGTCATCTGCTGGTGTTGGTCCATTGTGTTTTCTGAGGTCCAAGGTCAACACAGCTGTCTACCAGGAAGTTTTAGAGAACTTCATGCTTCCTGCTGCTGACCAACTTTATGGAGATGCAGATTTAATTTTCCAACGGGACTTGGCACCTGCACACAGTGACAAAGTTACCAGTAGTAACTGATGAATTTATTGAGATTCGACACGTGAAAACTCGTTGGCTGTGTGCTACTAAAAGGAATTAGGCTTGTTTCTTCAGTTTCAGCTTCTTTGAACTCTTTTCTTCAGCTTAAAAGTCCATGCTTCTTACATGCCGAAACTCACATCCTTTCTACTACAGTAGTTGGGCAGCACGGTGGCACAACTGGTAGAGCTGCTGCCTCTCAGCGAGAAGGTTGCCGGTTCAAATCCCGGATGGATGGTTGTTTGGTGTGAGTGAAACAGGTCCCTCTTGTAAATGAGTCCCCGTGACTCAACGAGGCTAGCCTGTATAAATAAAGGTTGAATGAATGAATGAATAGTATCCCTGTTCTTAATTGGCCAGCAAACTTGCCTGACCTTAACCCCGTAGAAAATCTATGGAGTAATGAGAAGAGGAAGATGCGATACACCAGACCCAACAATTCAGAAGAGCTGAAGACCACTATCAGAGCAACCTGGGCTCTCATAACACCTGATCAGTGCCACAGACTGATCGACTCCATGCCACACCGCAGTGATGCAGTAATCCAGGCAAAAGGAGCAACAACTAAGTATTGAGTGCTGTACATGCTCATACATTTCATGTTCATACTTTTCAGTTGGCCAACATTTCTAAAAAAAATTTAAAAAAATTAATTAGTCTTAAGTAATATTCTAATTTTCTGAGCTACTGAATTTGGAGTTTTCATTAGTTGTCAGTTATAACCATTAACATTAAAATAAATAAACATTTGAAATATATCAGCCTGTGTGTAATGAATGAATATAATATACAAGTTTCACTTTTTGAATGGAATTACTGAAATAAATACGGTAAACTTTTTCATGATATTCTAATTTTATGACCAGCACCTATACATATTACTTTCTAAAGGTTTCACTAAAATCCATCCAGTTGTTTGAAATATACTTTGCTTACAGACAAAGTTGACTTCAAATAGTTTAAACAAAGACCTTGCACAACCGGTTAGCACTCAGAATGTGTTGAGGATCATCTCTGCAACTACCATAACATATTTGTAGATTAATATCTGTAAATATGACTGAGTTACAGAAATTTTGTTTTTTAAGTTCAGTTGGCAGTAGCAGCCATCTTGAATTAGGTTGACTCCAAATTTAATCAGCTGTAAATGTACATCCAATGATTACTTTTTGCATGTTTAATTAAACTCCTTCCCTGATTCTTGAAACGTTTTGGTTACGGACCCATACAGACACACATACAAGCCGCTTACGCATTGGCCGGCCCTCCCCGGCTCTCCCAGCTTCTGACCCGGGTTCGGCGTCTTCGCATTTACCTTTTCCGCCCGGGATCCACCCTTGTTCTGGAACCATCTTCACCGTGGTTCTTATCGGGCCGAGCCCGACAGGGCTAGTTTCAGCTCTCATTTGATTCGTTGTTTGCAGCAGGGGCGGGACTCATTCAAACAACCTCAGCGCGAGGGTTGAATTTCATTCAAATTTAACTACAGAAACGAGAAACCCCTAAAACAATTGTTAGCTGAATTAGTGTTTCTGAGTTAAATTTTTGTTAATAACTGATCACAAATCAGCTTATGTTACAACGTAAATAACACGAAGCGCACACCCATTTCCGCCTTTCAGCGCGACCTGAATGTCATTAAACAGCATTAAACAATAACTAATATTGTCTAACTGTTGCGCGCAGCCAGGGTTTTAAAATATAACGAATAATCTCTAACTTTTACGTGCAGCTAAAATGTCAGGAGGAGTGATTGCTATATGGGCAAGTTAGACACCTGAAAAATCAGTCTGTTCGGATAGCTCAACGAGTTAATGCGTTAACGTTTTGACCGGGAGAAGTGGGTTCGCTTCCAGCCTGGGACAAAGTTATTTTACTTTTTTTTTCTCTTTATTCACATTTTCTTTTAAATAAAAAGGAGTTTGTTTGCAAACTCCTTTTTATTTAAAAGAAAATGTGAATAAAAAGAAAAAAAAAGTAAAATAACTTTGTCCCAGGCTGGAAGCGAACCCACTTCTCCCGGTCAAAACGATAACGCATTAACTCGTTGAGCTATCCGAACAGACTGATTTTTCAGGTGTCTAACTTGCCCATATAGCAATCACTCCTCCTGACATTTTAGCTGCACGTAAAAGTTAGAGATTATTCGTTATATTTTAAAACCCTGGCTGCGCGCAACAGTTAGACAATATTAGTTATTGTTTAATGCTGTTTAATGACATTCAGGTCGCGCTGAAAGGCGGAAATGGGTGTGCGCTTCGTGTTATTTACGTTGTAACATAAGCTGATTTGTGATCAGTTATTAACAAAAATTAAACGCAGAAACACTAATATATATATATCCAGCTAACAATTTTTTTTTTGCCGAGTCTCCTCTCTTAAAACACGAACACTCCACCCACGTGAAGAGAGCACCCCACCCACTTCCAGAGAACTGCCCACCCACTTCAAGGCGGCTTTGCGGCAAATGCGTAATGAACGCGGGTGGCCCAGAGACACCCAGGGGAGCTCCGGGCCATTGAGGGCTGGCCAATGCGAAAACGGCTACAGACATGAGCAAAAAACTATACAGGTAGTCCCCGACTTACGAGCGAGTTCCGTTACAACGAGGCGCTCGTAACACGGAAATCTCGTAATTTGGAACGGCCGCCACGTGTCTCGTAAGTCCGGAATTTCGCTCGTAAGTTGGAACGGTTTTGCTAGCGCGACTACGAACACTCGTTTTTCATCGAAAAACTGCTTATGAGTGCATAAAAATGATCGGAAACGTGTGTCCACATGTTTAGCTAACGAACTGTGGTGAAAAAACACAGAAAAACTCAGTATTTTTTGCGTTTTTTCCAAAAATTTGCCAGCTCGTAAGTCCGGATCCTCGTAGGTCAGAGCGCTCGTAAGTCGGGGACTACCTGTACCGGTACTCACGTTTATTACCCATCACCAAAAAGGTCTTCTCCTCCTTTCGGTCGGTGATGGGTAATAAAATTAAAATTTATCAAAATATAAGTCAGAAGCTCCATAATGTAAAAAAATGTTTTAAGTTTGTTTAAACATGTTACAATGGCTTAAAAAAAATAGAGCAGGAACATTATTTTATGTATTCTAAAAATAAAACATAAAATTAACAAACTTTTAAAGACAATATGACATCCGAATTTATATTTTACCTCTCCTTGTTTATACACATATTCAGCTTACATATTTTACTTTTGATAAATTTACTCCGAGATGCCCAAATAATACAGTCCTCCCAGATGGACGCCACAGAGCTCCAATGACCAGACAGACAAACAGACATTTTGGGAGTGGTCACCAGTCTGTCCCTGGATGAGCAGAACAGCAGCTCCTGTGACCTATATACCCTGCTGCCCCCTATTGGACGTCCATCAAACTACACCTAAATGTTTCACACATGAAAGGATTTCAGGCTTGTGCGTTTATTTGCCAAATATAACAAAAGAGAAGTGAAAGTGCTCATTTGAATCAAATAAAAAAGCATTAGGCAGAGGAAGGAAACTGCTTATTACTAGTAGACCAAAAGCAGTTCCATGTATGGTTAAGTGAAACGGGATAAACCAGATCTCCAACTCTGGAAACAACAAAAGGGGGAAGCACTGGATTGACAACAGCACAGTGGCTCTGTGTCAACAGAAAAGGGTCTGCAACTAATATAATAATAATAATAATAATAATGTCTATTCCTGTCATCTGCATATGTTCCCATACACAGACGAAATTCGTCTCTGCATTTAACCCAACCACCTACCAGGTGGTGCAGTGAGCAGCCAGAAAGCGCTCGGGGAGCTGGAAAAATAGGTGTGCACTCATAGACACCCCAAGCTGGGTAGTGGCCGGGGCGCGAACCCGCGACCTTCGGATCCGTAGTCAAAAGCCCTGCCACTAGACCATCTTGGCTCCTTAACTGACTAAATTGATTTTTGAAATAATTATGTAAAATAGAACTAAACGATGAAAAAACTAACTGAAACTTGAGAAATTATGAGGTCAAATGTCTGAGAAAATCGTACCTCCTCGGCTGAGAGCGGCGGTCATCCTCCCCACTACCGGACTCCTAGGAAGAAAAAGTAAGACATTTAACGACAGTCCAATCAAATCTTTAAAATGCTTCTGTGAATCTTAAATAGGCTCAATACTAATGAAGCGCAGATTAACCAGATTTTTTTCATTTTCATTTTTTTGTCATTTCCCCTTTACAGGTATTTATCCAGGTATTGAGCCACGAGAACTCATTTCCAAGAGAGACCGGTTTAGGGAGCAAATGGGGGTTAAAGGCCTTGCTCAGGGGCTCAGAGTGGGGCGAATGAGGGTGGAGGCAGGTGTGGGTGTTTCACCTTTTTCCACCCACATTTTGATGTTGTCGGTACCAGGGCTTGAACCGGCGATCTTCCGATCACAGGCCCACCGTCTCTAACCTCCGTGCCACCACTCCCCACAATGTTCAGATACACTGTACAAAAAGACAACTATATTTTTCTCAATGACTGCCGTTAAATCAAACTAGACCTTTCCAGTTTTAGGTGAAAGGATTACAAAAATTATTTCCCATTCATAAATGTCCAAACAATAAAAGCGATCAATATTTATGGCTTTCCTCAAAGTCACAAATTTACAAACATTTTCTTATTGTTTGATAGCATTGCCATTGAACAATATGACAGGTCAAGCAATTTGGATACCCTTCCACAAGCTTCTCACAATAGTCTACTGCTTCTCGTGCAGCAAAACACCCCCACAACATGTTGCTGCCACCCCCTTACTTCCCAGTTGGGATGGTGTTCTCAGGATTGCAGGCGTTTTCCTTTTTCCTATAAATGTAACAATGGTCATTATGGTCATCATAGTTCAATTTAGTTTCATTAGACCACAGGACATGTCTCAAAAATCAAGGTCTTTGTCCCTGTGTGCATTTGCAAACTGTATTGTGGCTTTATGGTGCTTTCAGAATAAAGGCTGTTTCCCGTCACAGCGGCCTTTCAGCCCATGTCAATACAGGATTCGTTTCACTGTGGATAATGACAAGCTCTTACAAGCTTCAGCCAGCATCTTCACAAGGCCTTTTTGCTTTTGTTTGGGGTTGAGCCACACATTTTGCACAGAACAGAATTTGTTTTCCTGAGTGGTATGAGGGCTGGACATTTCCGCGATGTCTATATTTATCTACAGATAAAAGCGGCACCTTCAGACATCTGGAAATTGTATTCAAGCATGAACCAAAATTGTGTCCACAGTTCTTTTCCTTGGTTGATTTTTTTTATTTATATTTTTCTATGACATCACACAACAAAAGGCAATGTGTTTAAGATGTGCCTTAAAATGCATCCAAAGGTGTGCCTCCATCCATCCATCCATTATCTTTACCAGTGTGAAGCACACGGGTTCAAACACAGATCATCTGGTGATGAAAGCTACGGAATAGTAGTACTGTATGTTTTTTAACGTGGTTTAAGAGCGGCGTCGCAGCAGAGCCCAATTTGAACAAATACGGTACACGTTCACCAAAAATCTACCAATCAGTGTTAGAAAAATAAAATTAACTAATAAAGTCTTGCTGTGTAGTGTTAGGTAATGAAGACATGCTTGAACAAACCTATACAAGTAGCATCCAACTAGCGTATTGAGTCCTGCCTGAGCGGAGCAGTGGTACAAGAGAGACATGAAAGGAGGCAGAGTTCAGCTTCAACTCAATTTACACACTCCAGGAAAATGATCTCATTCGGTCTTTAAGGTGTGGCTGGTCAGAGAATAACATGTACACACACAGAGGAGCAGAGACACCAGGGAGACAAAGAGCAAAATGTAATACGACGCTTTTTGAAATGAAAAAGGGCGACGCTTATCAGAAGATAAACACCTGGCACATATCTTGTACTGCCAGTTACTTATCTTGTTTGCTCTAAATGTGGGTTTAATGACGTTACTAAAACATTAACAGGTTCAGAAAAGACAGAAGTGGATAACCGTTTAATGATAGGCAACAATGTGCAGGGACAAAACGAGGCCTCAGAACGATATCACATGTCATTTTCTTATCCATTTAGAAACAAATGGATTGGTACGGTCAGTGCAAATTGAAGCCATTTGCCTTTGTAACGACAAAAACAACATATAAAGTTTAAACGCAAGCAAATTTATCACTGAACCAAAGCAAAAACTAGGAGGAAAAAAAAATCTTAGCAGTAGAATTTACTGCCAGGTGTTTTGACTTTGTTGTGGCTCCAGTTCGTTGTAATACCCACAAAGGGAGGTGCTCATTTTCTTTCAGCCCGAGTATCCAAAGCAGGTTTCCACTGTGTCAGATGGAGCAGCCCAAGAGATGTTTAGAGCAAATCCTGCGCTCCGATTGACGCCTCGTAAAGAGACTCTGAAACCTACAAGTCCCTCCAGGGGATCCGCTCTGCTCAGCTTCTTTATCACGACTTACTCGAATAAAATTAGAGGTCAACAAGAGATTTTCTATGACCAATGCCAATCTTTAGAAATAGAGCGGCCGATTAATCAATATAAACTTTTTTGTTTTTATATTATTATGGTCAGTATGTATTTTTGATTTAATAAAATATATCATATAAACATTTATTTAACAACTTTAAGAACAACATGTACACCTAAATATAATAATAGAGCATAAAAAAACTAAATTGTAAACAGTGAGCTGGTTTTAGCAGCAGCTGCTGCATTTTCATTTTCCTACTTAGTAAGTACTTAGCGACATGGTTAAATACCTTTTTTGTTTTTTCAAAGCAGCAAATACAAGTCAATTAATGGGTCATCTTAAAAATAATACACATTAATTTTTACAGCCTATGCTAAAGTGCAACAAAATGATTAAATTGAAAACCAGCTGTAACGCTACAAAAGTATCTTGAAGAGACCATTAAAATATTGTTTTAGTGCCTTTGTTGCAGCCTTTGTTGTAGTAAAACCTTGAGACAAAACAAACTGCGCTAGATTGTACACACTGATCAAAACTAAGAATAAGTTTTAAAAAAATCTGTTAATGTAATGCACCAAAATAGTTCACATTTTATCTACTAATCACAGCTCGACGTGCTATTGTGTCACATTTGTTTAGATTTAAAAAAACAAACGCAAAGAGAGTGTTTGCATACATGAAAATGGGAGATTTTTTTCCACGGTGCATGGAAATGAGAAACATAAAATAAGTCACCTGGTCACCAGTCTTTGGAATTATGTTAAAAAGTTATAACGTCACCGAGATGAAACAAATGCTGCTCAGGAGCAAAATGATTAACTTTGCGTGTGCTTCATGTTACGCATCTTTTCTGCGCAAACGTCACCACAAGACAAATTCAAAGTTTCAACTGAACATGGAAAGGGGGAAAACAGCTTTTAGGCATGACATGGTTGCGAGACATGGAAGGCCAAGCGTGTTTTCTGTGCAACTAGTTATCACAGTATGTGCAGTTCGCAACCTAAAAGCATATTTCCACGCTGAAGCGCATCATTCACGACTCCTGCATTCCTTACCTTAGTAAATTACACACATGAATGTCCTACTCTATCATTTCAACAGCTCATTTTTTTAATCTCGAGAATCGAACTGGCTGACAATCACATCTCTAACAAACCGAAACGTCCGGAACAAAAAAAAACACAAACCTGCAGCACTCCTGGCTGCTGATTGCTCACGGTCTAAACATTCACTTTTCACGTTCTGAGTTGTGCTGCATGACAGACGACAGGGCAAATCACCTAAAATGTGTGTGCTCATAGCAAGACGGTTATCCTTATGCCTACTTACAGAACCTGTTCTCTCAGATTACAAAAGAAGTGAGGGACAGGGTCACTTTAAAGGCCAGACACTGAGCCTTTGGGTAAAAAGTAACTCAGTTGTAGTTTGAGATTCTGTGTCGCAGCAGGGGTGGAAATAATACAAACTTTAAAATGATGAAGAAGAAGGAAAATGTTGCGGCACACATTTATTTCACTGTAGGGCTTGCAGTGACAAACTGTAAAAGTATAGAAATCTGCCAGCCAGTTGAAGAGTTTATGCTTAAATAAATGTGTAATATGACAGGTTTATGTTTGTAAGTAAAAAGGTGTGTATCTGTAACGTCCACTGCTTACAAAGACAGTGCAAACAGTACACAGAGCAGCACCTGCACAGGAAGCGTGCACAGTTGTGCTACAGCGGTCTGCCTGTAGATTACTTCCTCACTTTGTGTCTGATTTTCTGGTGCGGTTCCTGCTTCTGCAGGGAGAAGACAGTGAAGGAAGTGCAACAGGACGACCGCCAGCACCCCTGCTTTGCATGAGCAGAAAAACTCCAGCCTTTTGCAACACACAACGAGAGACAGACAGAGATGGGCAGCAGATGTGCAAAGTGAGGGCAGGCTCGGCAGGCTCTGGGGAAATATATGACAGACAACTTCAACTAAACATCATAAAAGCACAAAGAAATAATTAAACCCTAAACAGACACGCCATAAAATGCACATGTCGTGAAATATACATACTGTATATATAAACCTGACATTCTGCAGCTACAAAACATTAGCTAGCAGTATTATATAGTGTCACATAGACAATAATTATTCTTTTATAAATTGAAGTTACTATGATTTTATGATTTTGTGGAATATAATATTTTTTAATAATGTATAAAGCACAAAATGTTCAAATATTCAAAAGTTTTTTGTAAAGAGGAATAGTTGTAATAATTTAAAGGGTACAGATATTTTTGTTAAACCACAATATAGAACAACTTTACTTTAATACATGGACATGGTATATGGAATGGATTGGAATAGTATGTTAAAGTTGCACAGTCAATGTCTGTATTTAAGAAAATGATAGACTGTTGAAATGTTATGCATGAATGTTATCTATTTAAAATCTCTATAAAGTAGTTATACGAGTTATAAATATGGTTCATGGATAAATTTTGCTTGAACTGATTGTTTAAATGGAATTTTGTTTTTAAAAATGGGGCAGATGTTATAAGATTATCTTCTTCTTCTGCTTCCTTTCATTTTAAATTTGTTCTGTATTTCTCTATATCGTTCTGTAAATTTTTTTTGTTCTTTTGCGTTTTAAATTTGAAATGAATGAATAAATAAAATAAGAATAAACTGATTGTTCTCTTATGCTTCGTTTATTTGACTGTAAAGTAACTGAACTAAAGCAAGTGTACATACAGAGATAATTTAGTGAACACATTACAACTAATTTTAAGGTAACAGTATTATGCTGCGAGCTACGATGCTGTAACTGAAAAATGATGAGCTACAGTTGACGCATGCGCACGAGTACAAAGGCGAAAGCACTTGGAGACTGTCAGCAGCCGATAAAAATAAATAAATAAATAAATAAAAACGGAAACGAAGCCCTGGGTCGCCTTCAACAGCTAGAATGTTTGAGTTTAGAGGTGGTGGAAAACAACGGTCGAGGAAGGTGTAAAATAAGTAAAAAAAACGGCTCTCACCGAAACGCAGGGGCTGGAGCTGGTGCTGGGGGTCGGTGAACGCTGCACGGTAACCAGCGCCATTCAGCAACCGGGAAGCGGACACCTGTGAGGAGTCGACGGCGACGACACGAGCATAATTGTCCTGAGCGGGGAAAGCTTCCGCTGAACCTGAGTTATTTGCCTTCAGTTGGTTTTTTTTTCTTCTTCTTCTTCTTCTTCTCTTTCTTTCTCTCTGCTCGCGGGCTGTTTGACTACTCCCCGGCTGTTTCCTCTGTCAGTGCCGCTTGCGCATGCGCAACTCTCTTGTCAATCTCGATTAACCCCGTGAGTGCCGGATGGAGTCAAGCTTGTTTCTGGTTGTGTCTTTCCTTCCTTTTTAATGATAACTCTGACTCTGGGTGGCTGTGTGGAGCTAAAGTGGGGCCATAAAGTTTGTACAAAAGAAAAATCAATTTGAAACTGTAAAAAAGATTTGTTTTTAGTTTTCTAAAACGCCTTATAATCTAGCTGTTTTTTGCTACTACAGTATTCCTCTTGATTGTCCTTTTGGTTGCTATTATGTTTTGGTTGTTTTGATTTGTTAAAAAAAAAAAACTTTAATTTGTATACCTATGACTATTTTACGCCTGTCTTGACTTTGTTATACACTGTTGTTATCATTCTTTGTTAAGAAATTTTCATTCAACCTTTATTTAGGCAGGTTAATCCCATTGAGCCTCGAGGACTCATTTACAAGAGAGACCTGGCTACAAACAAAGAATGATGACAACAGCAACAGTAGATTTTCCTTGGACAATCAACAATAGACAATCATAAGAGGCATACAGATTTTTTTTTTTTCAAACAAATATGTGACAAAGATGTCAAAGTAGCAAAACAGACAGATTATGAGGCAGATGTAAAAAATCAAAAACAGGAACATGTCTGCATTGGTTTTTGCCAGGATTCCAACAGATTCTTAAGGTCTTTCTTGTAAATGAGTCCACGAGGCTCAATGGGATCTGTAAAAATAAAGGTTGAATGAATGAAAAACTGAAACACAAACAACAACAACAACAAAAAATAATAAGGTTTGAAACAAACAAACAAACAAAAAGATCTGAAAATGATCAACTTGAATCTGAAAAGTAGCTTTGAACTTTTTTTTTTCCAGTTTCAAACTGTTTTTTCTTTTTAGTTTCAAAATAATTTTTCAGTTTCAAATCTTTTTATAGTTTCAAATTTATTTTTCTTTTGAACAAACTTCATGGCCCCAATTTAACTCCACAGACTCCTGACTGATCAGTGGCTTATACATTTTACTGAGACTGTGCTGGTTGTACACAGTGTGGTGGTCGAAGTCTTTTGTTTCTCTGGGTTTTAATTGTCTCTTCATAAATTCAATAAGCTATTTGTTGTGTTTATGGTTGTCTGAATCAGATTTAAGGATTGGTACCCACACTATGCATACAAAAGGTGTGCAGTTTAATTTTATTGTGTGAATTAACGAGTCACTTTAAAGCTGCTATGGTGCAGCTGTCAGTTGGCGTTCAGAAAAGTAGACTTGTTTGTCTTTCTAAAAGTTGCTTACTCGTCTGATCTATTTCGGCATACAAAAAATTCCCAGTGCAATGAGTAAAGTAGGACTTCGGGGTGTATTTCTGACTCCTGTGCTGCCTGCCTGCCTGTCTGAACCTGTACTGCTGCAGAGTTATCTGTCACTGCCTGGAGCCATGCACAGATCAGTGATGGCAGAAACCATAGCCCGTCACTCTGATTTGTGTCTTCAGACACGTAACAGCCCGGATACCAGTGTGTTCAGGTATGCATGGATGCACAAAACCGCTACTGCAACTACCGTACAATTATAGATTGTGGATAAACTGGTATTTCGGTTTTCTTCCTGCACAAACTTTCATCAGTCTGAAATACCAAAAATGACCAACTGTGCGATGAACCAAAGATCTGGGACCTGATTAAAACAGAAATATTCAAATCATCCACTTTGCTTCTTTGTTGATGCCAGTAGTCACTATCTAAAACCAGAAAGAATGCACCTTTATAGCCTTTTAACTCAGGACTCTGAGTCCCGTTTCTTGTCAGTTGACATGTCCTTTTATTCCTCCAAGCCAAAGCTCACTCTGTCAGCGCTCCTTTCATCCATGCGTCAGGATGCTCCGCTTGTTTAGTTTTAGTTTGTACAGGAGGGATTAGCATTAAGGCCAGAGAGGAGATGAGATGCAGATTACGACAGAGATAATGGTCTTTAGATTCAGAGACGCTCAGAGGAAGCTGTGAGAATATGAAACCGCAAGTTTAATCACAGGTGAGCCATGTGACCTTTAGAGTTTCAGAAAGGCTTACGGTAGTTACCACTGATTTTTTTTAAACACTGAGAATAAGAAATAATTTAATCAAATCAATGGAAGATTTTAGAAGATTTTTCCCACTTTGATCGAGATAGAATCGAAGACTCATACTCACACCAGTACCAGTACGGTAGTTTATCTTGATACTGGCTTCCTTTATAAATGGAAAAAAAAAAAAAAAAAAACGGTTGCATTTTCTATATACCTTCAATATAGTACTTATGGTGTAGAGGCAGGACAGCCGACTTGGGACCCGAAAGACCCAGGTTCGAACCCCGGCCACTGCACACCTTGGGGTGTCTATGAGTGCACACCTATTTCCCCAGCTCCCCGGGCGCTTTCTATGGCTGCTCACTGCACCACCTGGTGGTGGTTGGGTTAAATGCAGAGACAAATTTCGTCTTGTATGGGAAACATACACAGATGACAAAAAATGTGACATTTTATTTTATTTATTTATATCTTGTCACAGAGTCAGTGAAGAAGTAGTACAGTACTGTAGATGTTCAGTTCACTCAGGTATCCAGTACAATTGTGAATGTACAGCAGGACTTGCTGTCATTCTTTGGGACAAAACGTTTTCAGGATAGTTCTAACAGTTGTCGGGTTGTCTGTACAGATTCTTCTTTGTTGAAACGTTTCATCTTTTATCCAAAAGACTTCTTCAGTCTGAGGAGCTGCAGTAAGTCTTATAAACATCACCTTCTCATAGCAGATCTTCACAAAGTTCTCTTTGTGAAGGAACTCTTCAGGAAGAGAGGAACTCCTCCCTTCCTGTTTTTAGATCTCTTTTAAAAACACACTTTAATACCTTGGCTTTTAACACGTGATCTTATTATTATTATTTTGTTTGTGGCATTTTAACACACCTGCAGTGAGACTGGTACTGTTACAGTATATGTATTTTTTATTCTTGTATGCTTTGTTTGTTTTTATAATTTTAATTAACTTGTCTTTTGTGTTATTGTACAGCACTTTGGTTAACCCTGTGGTTTTTTAAATGTGCTATAGAAATAAAGTTGATTGATTGATTGCGTACGCAATCTTTCCACCTCATGTGCCACGTAATGCAACTGACAATAAAGTCACATTGAATCTTCAAGTTCAAGTCATTTTTATCGTCATTCACATCACATGTGGTACATGAGGTCGAACGAAATTATAGGGTACCAGTTACACCCAACAATAGCAAACATATAAAGTGAAAAAAGAACCAGTGTGGGATCTAAGATATAAACTATTCGCTAAATGAACGCCAAACGGTACACTAAAAGATCTAAGATATATGCTAAGCACTAGTAATGTAAAACAATCAACATAACAATAGCAGCCCGAACATGAGTCTGTGGTGAATAGATAGGTAAGAATGAAAACAGCAGCATGAGATCAGCAGCATGGATACAGTAATCAGCAGCACAGATAAGTCTCATATCACCAACTAAAGTGGCATTACAGTACAGTTTTTTTTTCTTACAGTGATTATCCTGATTAGAGATTCATGAGTCTAACAGTTTCAGGGTAGAAGCTGTTCCTCAGTCTAGTGGTTCTACACGTACTGTGTGGGTGGCCGTGGCGTAGTGGTAATGGCAGTCGTCCCCCGATCAGAAGGTTGGCGGTTCGAATCCCGGTTCCCCACATGTTGTTGTGTCCTTGGGCAAGACACTTAACCCCAAGTTGCTCCCGGTAGGACTGGAAAGTGCCTTGCATGGTAGTCTGCTGCTACCGGTGTATGAATGTGTGTAGCACTTTGAGATTTTCACTAATGAAAAGTGCATTATAAATTGAATTCATTATTATTAATATTATTATTAATGCTCCTCAACCTCCTTCCTGAGGGGAGTGGGGCAAAAAGTGTGTGTGCTGGGTGAGTGGGGTCCTTCATGATGCAGGTGGCCCTCTTCCTGGAGGTGTAGATGACTGGAGGCTGACTCCAACAGTCTTCTGTGCTTCTGTATGTGACACAGCGCCACCAGAGGTGAGCCACAGTACTGCACAGCCTCACCCAGTGCATTTCTTCCATACAACGGGCAATGCATAAATTCCGCGATTCTGACATTCATTCATTCATTCAACCTTTATTTATACAGGCTAGCCTCGTTGAAATAATTCAGAAAACAGTTTTGTAAAACAGTTTTATAGAACAGACAAGTGGCCAAATGTATTTTCTCTTATCATTGTTTGTATTTTACTTGTCATGATGACGTGCCTCCTGCACGACACTGCTCCAGATCCAGCTCTCCCATTTACAGCATTTTCATTTAAATTTTGAACCTTGAAGCCGTGCTGCTCTGTTTATACACTGGACCGATGACAGAAGTTGCATATTAATGGATTAAATGGCTCACAGAAAGCATCAGACAGTCGACTCACAAGCCTTTAGCACAATCACAGTCATACTACTGTTTACATTCACTGTTTACATTCATTACTACTGTTTACATTTATTACTACTGTTTACATTTACACTACTTTTTATATCTACACTATATTATTTTTTAGCCTTATTGCATATGCCACTTTACTTCTATACCAATATCAACTACCACATATACTGTGTACATAAACTTCATATGCTCACTCTATTACAAATGTCAATGCCAGAACTTTCATTTTATTTTATAGATATACTTTTTACACTTTTATACTACTATGCAAAAAACTCAGGACAGTATTACACTTTTTTTATTTCATTTTATGCTTATGTTTATTAAATGTTTAGTGTTTTAGTGTTGGTGTAACTTTTCATACTTTTATACTACTACTATGCAAAAACTACTATGCAAAAACTCAGGACAGTATTACACTTTTATTATTTCATTTTATGCTTATGTTTATTAAATGTTTCAGTGTTTTAGTGTTTAAATGGTTACTGTTGCACTGAGGGACTGAGAGAAATGCAATTTCAATCCTGTGTGTGTCCTGTACATATTGCAGTTTTGACAATAAAGGTGACTTTGACTTTTGACAATGATGGAACGATTTTTACGGCTCTGTCTTTACCTAAGTTTGAAAATACCAAGATAAAGTCCTGTGGAAAATCAGTTCTCTCATTTAAAATTTATATTCAATAAGGCAGTGTTTTTTTAATCTGTAGTTTCTCTGAGTGAAATAGAATGGATGTACAGTGGTGCGAACCTTACAGTTTAAAACAATGTCACCCTCTAGTGGTAGAGTTTTGTCATTGTTTATGAAGCTTCTACAAGTCCGTACATTCGTAACAAACAGACAAACCAATACTTTATTTTATACAAAGAAAATGCTGTGTCTGCGATAACACAATGATTTAAAAATGTTGTGTATGACTACTTTTACTTCTCTGTTAAATAATTGCTTAGCGATTCTTGTTTGCTCGCTGAACTTATTTTGTGTGGAATCTGCTGCGGTTTCCCAGTCAACAGACCAAGATGGCGGTCCCTAAAAAACAGTAAGTGAAACACGCTAACGAAGATACGACGTTATTATAGGCTATTAAATAATGCGGTTGATTATCATGTTTACTATAATGACAGAGAATTAACGTGTCTGTTGCAGCTGTGGTTTAAAGACTATCTATTTTTTGTTAGAGGGAGCCGCTGAAGTCAGCTAACGATATGCTAACTCTGCTCGGCTAGTTGAAAAGTGATTTTGTATATTTTTTTATGAATATCTTAGACTTGCGACATGTTTGGTAGTTTTTATATTTTTACCTGGAGTAATATTGTATGTTCTTTGTGATGGTTAATTTACGTTTCCAGCTACTTTGTTGAAATTCGCTTTTATGACTTGTATAGATAAAGTTGCTTAGTGGGCTGAAATGAAACATCTAATGGCAAATAACCAACTCAGATGAAGTTTACTTTTTTTTCTGAGTGACATTTAAAGCAATTACTGTATTCTAATAGTTAGTTGCAAATTCCTGAAAATGTCGACACACTCCACTAATAACAGTTAAAATAATACGAGACGTTTATTTTTAATTATGAGTGCTCCCACCTGTTGAGAGTTACATTTGTTATTTACTCAAAGAGCTACATCCAGAGTGCTACTTTCCCTTTGGATTCATACATTTATGCACATCAACCAGTTCATACCGTTTTTGGAGTTTGGCATTGGACCGACTAACAGATGAGGTCAGGCAGGAATCCCCATGGACTATGATGTTTGCAGATGACATTGTGATTTGTGGTGAGAACAGGGAACAGGTGGAAGAGAACTTGGAGAGGTGGAGGTATGCACTTGAAAGAAGAGGAATGAAAGTCAGCCGTAGTAAGACAGAGTACATGTGTGTGAATGAGAGGGAGGCCAGTGGAACAGTGAGGCTACAAGGAGCAGAGGTCACAAAGGTGCAGGACTTCAAGTACTTGGGGTCCACTGTCCAGGAAAATGGGGAATGTGGTAAAGAGGTGAAAAAGAGAGTCCAGGCAGGATGGAGTGGATGGAGAAAAGTTTCAGGAGTGATTTGTGACAAAAAGGTGTCAGCAAAGGTCAAAGGAAAAGTTTACAAGACAGTGGTGAGACCAGCTATGTTGTATGGTCTGGAGACAGTGTCATTGACAAAAAGACAGGAGAAAGAACTGGAAGTGGCAGAAATGAAGATGCTGAGGTTCTCCTTAGGAGTGACAAGGATGGATAAGATCAGGAATGAGATCATCAGAGGTACAGCACATGTTAAACAACTGGGAGATAAAGTTAGGGAGGCCAGACTGAGATGGTTTGGACATGTCCAGAGGAGGGACAGTGGGTATATTGGTAGAAGGATGTTAGAAATGCAGCTGCCAGGAAAAAGACAAAGAGGGAGACCAAAGAGGAGATATATGGATGCAGTTAGAGAGGACATGGAGGTAGTTGGAGTGAGGACAGAGGATGCAGAGGACAGAGTGAGGTGGAGGAGGATGACTCGCTGTGGCGACCCCTGAAAAGGGAAAAGCCGGAAGAAGAAGAAGTTTGGCATTATGAGACTAGCCTGTAAATGATAAATGGAGCTTATTTATACAGTATAGCGCTTTCCAGCCCCCTGTGAGGAGCCCCAAAGCGCTTTACAATAACAACCATCCACCCATTCATTCAGACATTCATACACCGGTAGTGGTAGCCTGCCTTGCAAGGCGCCATCCAGACCTACCGGGAGCAACTCGGGGTTAAGTGTCTTGCCCAGGGACACAACAACACATGGTGGGCGGACGCGGGATTCGAACCTCCAACCTTCCGATCGGGGGTCGACTGCCATTACCACTGTGCCACGGTCGCCCTGTATATGAAGGTTCAATGAGAAAATAAATATATATATATATAAATATATATATATATATATATATATATATATTATATATATATATATATATATATATACAGGGAACCCCCGACCTACGACTCCATCGACCTGCGAACCACGGGACCTACGAACGAGTTAAAGTAGAAGAATACCATCGACGTACGGCAGAAAATATGTGACCTACGAACGAACCAAGTTAAAAATATATAATCGACCTACGGCACACGACCTACGAACGAGCCCCATTACAGGTATATAATCGAGCTACGGCGAAACTGCGTCACAAAACGGCAATCGGCGAGGTGGGGGAGGGGATTGCCTTTGGCTGTTGCTGGTTGGGCATGGGCGTGACACTGCGCATGGCAGTGGAAAAGTACCGCCAGCGAGAGGGGGGGGCTGGGCTTCTGGCGGATGTACACACAGCCGCATTGCAGCTGGCGGCGGAGGGATCCGTACAGGTAAAGCGGTAACTATTTAAAGGGCTGCGGCCATTTTGTGCCTCGTGGTTTTCCACTTTGATTGATGAGAGAAGAGAGTTACGAACAGCGAACTAAGAACAACGAAGAACGACGACGAGAGAAAACGAACAACGTACAAACAGGTACAGTAATAAATTTTAATTTACAGTAGCAGTTTTAGACTAAAGCGAACGTTAGCACGTTAGCATTAATTTTAAATTTTGCTCCTTAGGAATTAGCACGTTAGCTAATTTTCGACGCTACTGTATTTTTCGACGGGTCATCGAACGGGCAGGTACGGTCGTACTCAAAGAAATCTTTAGACGAAAGCAAATGTTTGCATTGATTTATGAACGTTAGCATTAATTTTAATTTTTGCTCCTTAGGAGTTAGCACGTTAGCTCGTACGAAGAATGGCTCCAAAGAGACCTGGAAAGTCCGCGGCCGCGGCAGAGGGGAAAAAACCTCGCAGAACCATCACGCTGGAGACGAAGGCAAAAATAATAAAAATGTCTGATGAGGGAATGACGCCATCTAAAATAGGAGAGAGGCTAGATTTACCGAGGTCGACTGTGGGGACGATAGTGGCGGACAAAGAGCGCATTTTGCAGCAAGTCCGTGCTTCGGCCCCAATGAAGTCCACCATCATAACTAAACAGAGGACGGGTAGAATAGTAGAGATGGAACGGTTGCTTGTGCTATGGCTGGAGGACAACACGCAACGCCGAATACCAGTTGGCATGTCGGTGATTTGCGAGAAGGCGAGGAGGATCTATAACAGGCTGATAGAACTTGGGACGAGTGAGGGAGGTGCAGGGGAGCAGGGGGGTGCGGGGGGGCAGGGGGCTGCACAGAGTGATCCGGGTGAAGGGACGTCCTCCCAGAGTGATCCGGGTGAAGGGACGTCCTCCCAGAGCGATCCGGGTGAAGGGACGTCAGGAGGAGGGACTTCAAGCGCAGGAGGAGTGACTTCAAGCAGCACATCAGGGGAGTTGGATGGACCAGAGACCTTCACTGCATCTAAAGGATGGTTTGATCGTTTCAGGAAAAGAAACAACTTCCACAACATCAGAGTGCAGGGTGAGCATTTAATTTCTCATTTTTATTTTTTAATAATGCAGGTACAGTACAGGTAGTCCACGACTTACGATTGTTTTTTACATTTTTTTTCCCTTTTATTACAGTGTTACAACAGGTTAACCGTGTCATTTTGTGTGCATTTAGGTGAGGCAGCAAGTGCTGACCACGAGGCAGCTGAGGCATTCCCAGCAGAACTGGCTGAGATCATCAGGGACGGTGGGTACACTGCCCAGCAGGTCTTCAATGTGGATGAGACAGGGCTGTTCTGGAAGCGTTTGCCAGACAGGACCTACATCAGTAGGGAAGAACGAACCGCACCCGGCCACAAGGTCGGCAAGGAGCGTTTGACCTTGCTGGTGGGGGGCAATGCTTCGGGTGATTGCAAACTCAAGCCGTTGTTGGTGTACCAATTTAATAAACCCAGGCCCTTCAAAAATGTTGTTAAATCTACACTTCCTGTTTATTGGGCGTCTAATAAAAAGGCTTGGGTGACGCTGGAAGTTTTTACAAATTGGTTCAACAACAACTTTGTTCCAGAAGTGAAGCGTTTTTGCAGTGACCAGAAGATTGCCTTTAAAGTCCTGCTAGTCTTGGACAACGCTCCAGGACACCCCCCTACTCTCACCACGTTGAACAGGCATGTGAAGGTGGTGTACCTGCCTCCCAATACCACCTCTTTGATCCAGCCAATGGACCAGGGGGTTATTAGTACGTTTAAGGCGTACTACCTGCAGCGAGTCATCCGTGCCGCTTTGGAGGCAACGGAGAACTCTCAGACCCTCACGCTGAAAGACTTCTGGCGTAAGTACAACATCCTCGATGCTGTGCACAACATTGGCCACTCCTGGGATCGTGTTACTCCACAGAACATGTGTGGAGTCTGGAAGAAGCTCTGTCCAGAGCTTGTTCAGGGGGTACACGATTCCCAGGAGGTGGACCGTGTAATCGAGGATGTTGTGAGGATGGGCAGGTCACTGGAGCTCGAAATGGACCAGGACGATATCCAACACCTGCTGGGTGCATCAGGAGAGGACCTGTCCCCAGACGACCTGATTCAGCTCGACAGGCACGTCCTGGATGTGGAAGTTGAGGAGGAGGAGGAGGTGGAGGTCATTCCTCCGACCTTCACCAGGCAGGAGATGGTGCTGGCCTTTCAGGAACTCCACAGCTTCCTGGCGAGGATGGAGAAGCAGGACGTGGACTGTGAGAGGTTCGCCAAGGTCCGTCGGGGTGTCCTCAATGAAGTTGCGTGTTATCAGCAGATCCTGGATGATAAAAAGCTAGAAAAGGTGCAGAGCAGCATGCTGCAATATTTTACAAAGGTCACAGCACCGCCTCCAGGATCTGCTGATGCACCAGCTGAAAGGCCATCCAGTCCTCCTGCAGCAAGCCAGGAGGAGGCCTTGGACATCCCAGCGGACGAGAGGCCATCCAGTCCTACTGCAGCAAGCCAGGAGGACATGGACAGCCCACCATCTCCCCAGTGAAACACGCCGCCGCCCCCCCCCGGCTCCCTCCCTCCAGGTACAGCACGTACTGAAATGAAATTTTTTTTTTTGGAGTTGTCATGTTACACAAATTAATGTCATCTGTCTCTGCTTATGTTCACAGCCTTCCTCCTCCTCCCCCTCCTCTTCACCAACTCCACCATCCCATCACTGACCTGCCCACCCTCACATCCCAGCACAGCAACGTCAGAAAGGTACAGCAAAGACGTGTTAATTTATTTTCTCTTTTTTTTTTAACTTACATCTACACCTACTGTAATCATCACCTCTCTCTCGACAGCCTCCAAAGCGGCACGTCCCCCTGGTCCATCCACACACCTGCTATGCACCACACCACACACGTAAGGAGAAGTTGTTGTTGTCTGTGTTGTTGTTATCAGCAGGTGTTCACGTCTGTGTGTGTTTGTGTTTCAACAGATCCACTTGCTGTTTCGCCTCATGGAACAGCGTCGGGTACCACGTACCCGTGCTCCTCCTGCTCTGCCTCCAGCCTCCTGCTCTGCCTCCAGCCTCCTCCCTGTGCTCCTGCTCCACACACCACACCACACACGTAAGGAGAAGTTGTTGTTGTCTGTGTTGTTGTTATCAGCAGGTGTTCACGTCTGTGTGTGTTTGTGTTTCAACAGATCCACTTGCTGTTTCGCCTCATGGAACAGCGTCGGGTACCACGTACCCGTGCTCCTCCTGCTCTGCCTCCAGCCTCCTGCTCTGCCTCCAGCCTCCTCCCTGTGCTCCTGCTCCACACACCACACCACACACGTAAGGAGAAGTTGTTGTTGTCTGTGTTGTTGTTATCAGCAGGTGCTGACGTGTGTGTGTGGTTGTGTTCCAACAGTTCATCCGCGTGTTGATCCACGTCATGGTGCTACTGGTCCTCCAGCCTCCTGCACCTGCTCCAGCCTCCTGCTCTGCCTCCAGCCTCCTGCCTGTCCTCCTGCTCCACACACCACACCACACACGTAAGGAGAAGTTGTTGTTGTCTGTGTTGTTGTTATCAGCAGGTGCTGACGTGTGTGTGTGGTTGTGTTCCAACAGTTCATCCGCGTGTTGATCCACGTCATGGTGCTACTGGTCCTCCAGCCTCCTGCACCTGCTCCAGCCTCCTGCTCTGCCTCCAGCCTCCTGCCTGTCCTCCTGCTCCACACACCACACCACACACGTAAGGAGAAGTTGTTGTTGTCTGTGTTGTTGTTATCAGCAGGTGCTGACGTGTGTGTGTGGTTGTGTTCCAACAGTTCATCCGCGTGTTGATCCACGTCATGGATGAGCCTCTGGTGCTACTGGTCCTCCAGCCTGCCTCTGGTGTCCTGCATGTTGCCTCCATCCATCACCTTTGTGTCGTTCTGCATAAATGACTGCTGCCAAAAACCAAAAAAACTTCATGTGATGCACAGACCTGCTCACATCAGGACCACAGACCTGAACTGACACATGCCTGAACTTACAGCTGGCCTAAAATGCTCCCAACATTCATTGTTGAGCAATGGCTCAGCAGTTCCATCAGATGCAGGTTTGATCATGAGAACAACATCTGTCTACCTACACTTCGGTCAAAGTAAGACAATTTTGATTCATTTTTCTGCTGCTTCTCGCTTTTTCTGAGTTCATGGACTTCTTTCTCATGCACATGGACACTCATCAACACAACGTGCTCATGTGTGATTGCTGACATCATTTTGCTGATGTGACTCTCTGATTTGCTGCTGTTTTGCTGTGAAAAGCTGCTCTTTGACAAGTGTTCGTGTGTGATTGTTGACATCATTTTGATGATGTGACTCTCTGATTTGCTGCTGTTTTGCTGTGAAAAGCTGCTCTTTGACAAGTGTTCGTGTGTGATTGCTGACATCATTTTGCTGATGTGACTCTCTGATTTGCTGCTGTTTTGCTGTGAAAAGCTGCTCTTTGACAAGTGTTCGTGTGTGATTGTTGACATCATTTTGATGATGTGACTCTCTGATTTGCTGCTGTTTTGCTGTGAAAAGCTGCTCTTTGACAAGTGTTCGTGTGTGATTGTTGACATCATTTTGATGATGTGACTCTCTGATTTGCTGCTGTTTTGCTGTGAAAAGCTGCACTTTGACAAGTGTTCATGTGTGATTGTTGACATCATTTTGATGATGGGAATCCCTGGTTTGCTGCAGGTTTTGATGTGAAAAGCTGCACTTTCAGAAGTGCTCATGTGTGATTGTTGACATAATTTTGATGATGAGATTTCCTGCTGATTTGCTGCAGTTCTGATGTGAAGTTACTGATGTACAGGTGTTTATGGATGCATGTGTGGTGTAATTGTTTAGATAAGTGCTTGTAAATAAAGTTCTGTGCATGTATATAGCCCAGTATGTCAGTGTCATGCTGTTAAATGTGGGCGCGGCGGTCCGTTAGCGGTATTTCCGCGACCTACGAACAGAATAGCGACCTACGAACGAGACGCTACTTTCACCCCCTACCTACGAACCGATCGACCTGCGAACGGTTCTTAGGTCCCAAACTCGTTCGTAGGTCGGGGGTTCCCTGTATGTGTGTGTGTGTGGAGGAGGAGGGTGTTGCCACCCACTGAAACATCCTTGCCACCCTCTTGCCACCCCATAGATATCTTTCTAGATCCGCCCCTGCCGCCCAGCCGAAATGCAGCTAATTTGACCATTAAAGTCCATTTAGTAAGGAAAAATTTAACTGAGATACACCTTTACTATAATTTTGAGCAAACTAATAATTGTTTTAAGGTGTTTATCTTGGTACATTTAGAGGAAATGCACAGCTAGTCCTCCCTCACTCCTGCTTCCGCTAATCAGCTTTTGAAATGCAGCTGATTTGACCGTCAAAGTGCATTTATTAATGGAAACATTGAACTGAGACACACTTTTAGGTTTTAGCAAACAAATAATTGTTTTCAAGTGTTAATCTTGTTAAATTCTTGTTAAAGTCCTCCCGCACACGCTCCCGTGGCCGCCATTTGGCAGCCAATCGATTTTTGGCACAACATCGGCCCACATTTTCGGGTGGTCCGCGGTGACGTATAATAGATGTGACGTATTTATGTTTTTTCCACTTTATTAGACATATTTGTACTGATGCAACTTATACGGCGGTGCGACGTGTACCGTGGCAATTACGGTAAATAAAGTGGTCATTTTAGCTCGCACATAACTAACATACTACAAATATTGTGTGACAGCCAATTGCACAGGTTGTCAGTGACATTGAGATAAACTGAATTATGATGGTTAAGTATTGACATACATGATATACAGCATATGGCATGAGATATGACATATATGACACAGTCACATAGTGCAGCAGCAATAAACATATTAGGTGTCACAGATGTGGCTTAGTGCAATGTTATTGTCAATAGTTCAGTAATCTGACTGCTTGTGGGTGTTGGGTGCTCATTACGTCGATCGCGATCTACCGGTCGATTGCGGATGCACTACTAGTAGATCGCAGCGTGACATAAAAAAATTGTCAGCCTATCAAACATCCCGTCACTTGATTGACATACAGGTCCGGACCCCCCTTCCCCCCCCCCAATCTTGGGGAAGTGTAGATTTGCTTTTTAAAAAATTCCCTGTTTATGGTCCCTGCCAATAATGAAATAAAATCTACGCCCTTGTGAGAAACATCTGCCTGCTCAAAGCTGCTCTGACATTCTTCTGTCTGTTGTGAGCCACCAGGGGGCTAGTTAGCATTGAAGCTAACATGTTAGCTGATGAAGTGTTGCTCCTCGTTGTGTTTTGCTGTCACCACCCCCCGGGCACCTCATGTGGTCCCTGCGGTACCCTTGATTTATTATATGTGTTGTGCAGTATTGGCTTATAGTTATGCAAGGTACATCAACATACATTGTACATGAAAAGAATCATTAATACATTTGAAGATAATTGTATGTTTTGCATTTTTATATTGGGTAGATCATTTTGACTTGGTTCTTTTATGAGTAGCTCGCATGCTGAAAAAGTGTGAGCACCCCTGTTTTAGATGGTCAGAATCACAAACCACACTGTACGAACTCCTAACTGTTAAAGTAATGAACTTTCTTTCTTGCAGCCGGTTGTGTTTTGTTTTCCTGCTGAAGAAACTCGGGAATTTCACCTTCCTCTCCCCTCTCTCCCCAGCCAGGCCACTGTGAGAGCAGTAAGTGCTTGACCACCGAGGGGAAGTTGGCTCAGAAAAAAGGAAGTGCTTGGCGCAGCAAGTCAGGGACTAAAAACTTCTGTAAGTTTTTTCTCCATCCCCCCTCTCCCCCACCTCCCTTCTCTGTCTCCCAGCATCCCTCACTCTCCTATTTCTTCCCTTGAAATTTCTCTTAGGAGATTATCCGCAGGTAAGCTTGTTACCTCTGCCAGCCTGCGTCAGCAGCCGGCGCTGACCACTGAGGGATGAGGAGCTGGAGTGGGAGGGTAGGCAGAGGGCTTCTGTGGTGGAGGGGGGTCAGCGAGCCAGAGGAGGAGGTGTTGAGCAGCAAGAGGGTGGGGGTGATGGGGCCTCGCAGTTCGCCACTAACACGCCGTGACCACATCATAAGACTGAGCAAATGACTCCACTGCCTCTCCGGGGTCTGGTGATGATGGGGGAGGAGGGGGAACAGAGGGACACAAAGCTGCCCTCTTGGGGACGGGGGGGATCTTCATCCCCATGCAGTCCAGCTGTGGTGACTCCAAAACTTTATCACTTGTAGACGTAAATCTGACAATTACTCTCTGGGAATTTAACTAAAATCTGTCTGAATTTCATTTATTTTATTTCAAACAGTTAAAATGTCAAGAAAACAAATATATATATATATACATAAATGAAAACGTAAATATTTCCACCAAAATATTCTGTAAACAAAACAAATTTTTTGGAAAAGGTAGCAGGAAGAAGCAAAGATTTATTCAGTCCAGTCCCGAAGTTTGCAAATTCTGAATCAAATGATTCAATATAGGCTATACATACAAATATAAGTACATGCATATATAACTGTATACAATACACAAACATGCATATAGAACTGTATACATAAATACCCATTCATGCATATAGAATAGCCTATATGCCACGGGTAGTGGTGACGTACTTCCGTTAAAATGTGACCCGTGCGCTTCACTTCCGGCTCTCATCTACTACTGTTGTTGTTAGCGGTAGCTTCTAGAACTAGACCATGTAAAAGACACAAAAGGTAAATTATCTGCGAGCTACTGGTACAACAAGAGAGATTTGTTGTGTGCCGTTGTGTCCAGTGAATAGCAGGTACAATAGAGCGCTTAGTTTTTAACATTTAATGCCACAGTTCGTGGCTAACCGAGTTAGCCTTAAAGCTAACACTCGGTTGTAGCTGGCGTTTTAAACCTCAGAATATTCAAGAGCCAGCATCAAACAGTGGTTAAAAATGAGCTGTACCTGCATTGTTCCAGTGGAATAATTGTCCCTTCCACTTCCATGACCGGGGCTTTGGGAGAGAAGCAGAGAGGACAGCGAGGAGGAGGAGAACACAGCTGCAGCTCAGTAAGAAACACCGCAGTGAAGAAACACGATTATCACTCGACCACATCCTGCACTTGTAGATTTAATGTTGGAGTCATGATGAGTGATTTAATAAAAGTTTGTAACTACATACTACTTTTAAAATAATATTCAGATTTTAACATATGTTTTCTAATCTGTAAATATGTTTGTAAACTCTTAGTAACTTCAGGGCTGTTACACCTCTGAAATATTCTCTGCTGTTTCCTTTAATATGAAACCAGAACTGTTTCACTCCAATTAAACATTTAATTTCCTGAGATGTAATTATTTATTTTAAAGCATAACTCTCATAAAGAGTTCTCTGTTTGGTTTTTTACTTGTAGGTAAATATGAACACTTGTTTTTTTTTCAGGTTTGCATCATCTGACCTCCTGATGTGTTCCTGCTGGCCCATGACTGCTCTGCTCTGCCATTCATGGTCGGTGTTCACCAAGAACTGAGAGGAACTCCCCATCAAGTTCAACTTGTGTTTATTTGTCTTATACAGGTTAACACAGAGTTAACAGTACAATGAAGTGCTCAGGATGAGAAGAGCAGATTTGACTTGCTAAAAATCAAAGAACAAACTACTGTATGTATACTAAAAGCATGCACAGTGAAAAAGTAATTATAATATTCACAAAGTCCTGAAGAGAGACGGATATAACAATGCAGCAGGATGAATTTGAATTAACTACTGCAAGTATTTCAAGCTAGTAATATAAGCTAACATGCACATAAAGTTTTAAATATATATATATATATATAAATATATACACATACAGTATATATAATAATATATTATTATATATATGTGTATATATTTATATATATATATATATATTTAAAACTTTATGTGCATATATATGTATGCACATAATCAACATTACACAGGTTGTGTGACAGGTTATTGCACAAGTACTGTAGTGACATTGAGATTTAATTATTAGTTATTACCAGTTGTTCAGTGTTATTTATTGATTATTTAACCACACCACCCCGTCAACTCATACCCTGCAGCCCGTTGAGTTCTTCCTGTTCTTAAATGACCTTGACCTTGGATCAAAGCAACGGGACCTTGCTGACCCGTACGGTGTCCATCAGTCCACGGTCAGACGGATTTTCACAGCAACTTTGTATTGACAGTACTCGGCTCTACCTGAAGAGCAGATACATAAAAATCTACCTGCAGACTTCAAGGACTACCCTGACACTACAGTCACACTACTTACTACTTGTAAGAAAATAAAATGTTCAAAACATTCTGACTTTTGTCTTCATTGATGTATTATCACCCAAAAAAAATGTGTACTGTATTTTGGTTTAAGACAGGCTTAGAGTCGTTTTAGCCATTTTATTAAAAAGAAATTTGATGATAATGTTACATTACTGTACAAAACGTATGAGTCAAGCTAAATGAGGCACAATATTTAAACACTGTTTAAATTATATTATTATTATTACATCTTCTGACTAACTCCCAGCTTCCTCGACTGCTTTTGGAGATTTAAAAACATGTAATCAGTCAGATTACAGTGCCTCAGTGGAACAACTTGTTTGTATTTGGTGTTTGGATCCAATCTCAGCTCCTCACTGCTTCCCTCATGTTTGAGCTGTAGCGGTGGTGTCTTCCCACGTCTCACAAACATCTAGGCTGGACCAGGGGTTCCCTCATCATCACCAACACCTGCCGTGTCCTGTGCAGTGAAAGAAAACATCTCTTATTAAGGCCTGCTACAAACAGTGATTTAACAGGTTTGACTTCAGCTCAACTTTTGTACACAAACTTGAATTAAAATAACTTTTGTTTCTAAATCTGCTCTAAATCTCCTGCCTCCTTGTTTGAAACTGAACTGTCAGGTGGCTTTGACTCAAACAGTGGGGCTTCTGGCTCTTCCTCATGGACTGTAAACACTCAGCCCTAACTGTACTTCTCCTGCCTCCTTGTTTGAAACTAACATTTGTGTTAATAAGAAAACATTGTACAGACAAAACACGTTTACTCAACAGATTAGCAAGGCTAACTATGTTAGCTGTGTTAGCCTACATGAGGCAGTTTGGTGAACTGAAAACAAATACCGACTTACCTTCATATTTATTTATGTAGTTGGACACAAAGCTTAAATCCTTTATCCTTCTTAGATGTGGGCGCTTTAGAGAAGGTCTGAATTATTCTGTAGACATTATTAACAGTGACTGTCGGCAAGTCCTGCAGAGATCTCGTGAAGAACGCCATCGCTAACACCGTGTTGACTGCAAACCGGAAGTGCGCCGCATGTGTAATGAATGCGGAAGTGCTGGAACGGAAGTCCGTGGCATATAGCCTATTGTATACATATACTGTATACCCAAACATGCATATAGAACTGTATACATAAATACACAAACATGCATATAGAACTGTATACATAAATACCCATTCATGCATATATAATTGTATACATATATACCCTAACATGCATATAGAACTGTATACACAAATACCATACATGCATATAGAACTGTATACATAAATACCCATACATGCATTTATAACTGTATACAGTACATGAATACCCATACATGCATATATAACTGTATACATAAAGACTCAAACATGCATATAGAACTGCATACATAAATACCCATACATGCATATTGAATTATATACATATACTGTATTCCCAAACATGCATATAGAACTGTATACACAAATACCCATTCATGCATTTAGAATTGTATACATAAATACCCAAACATGCATATAGAACTGTATACATAAATACCCAAACATGCGTGTAGAACTGTATACATAAATACCCATTCATGCATATAGAATTGTATACATAAATACCCATACATGCATA